>JBBPTI010000053.1:0-30136 GCA_038093995.1 Tylopilus aff. callainus | reverse complement strand
GAATATTGCCATTAGTGAAAAACATGCAAACATTCAGACAATTGTTTGAGCCACTATAGTTGTTACAACTTACCTGCTGTGCTTGTTCTCCCTTGTTTTCTTTTCTTCCTTGTACTACTAATATTCCCCTTTTTGCCTTGCTTCTATGCTTATTCCTTTGATTTGACTTGAGATATGCTCCAATTATATCCGATTGTTATCCAACTCTTCTTGCACCTTCCTATATGTTCTCTTGTATTCTTTAGCTTATTCATCAATCAGGCTAGCTAGTACTTAAGGACAGCCCTCACTACTCTGTATCCTAAGCTAGTCTTCCTTGATTATACCTCCTTTGCCCCAGACCTCAGGATCTGCTAGAGTTTGTCTCTTCAGTCTGCTAGCTTCACAGACAAAGTCCTTGACAGACTGAGGCAGGATAAGTTCCACATTTGTTTGAGAAACAGATCATCATCATCACCAGGCTATTTAAGGCTAGGGTCAACCTCCTACCTGGAGTTAATCTTAACAATAGTCATTATCAGGGTAGATGAGTACCAGGGCTGTGGTAAATTTCTGCTTGAGCATTTCAAAGGCTTCTTGACATGCTGTGCTCCATTCAAATGTTGTTTCCTTCTTTATCAAATCATGAAGGGGGCAAGCTATTTTGGCATAGTCTTTTATGAAGTGGCAGTAGAAGTTAGCCATCTCCAAGAACAAACAAGTTTGGCACAGGGTGACAGGAGCTAGCCAATCCAGCATCACTTTCACCTTTTCTGGATCCATGGCTATCCCACTTTGGCTGATGATCATCCCAAGAAACTTTACCTCCATAACTGAAAACTTGCACTTCTTAGGTTTTATAAAGAGATCATTCTGCTTCAGACATTGGAGTACCTCTACCATGAGTTTGTTGTATGCTGCCTGATCTGTTGGAGGAGAGAAGATTAATAGATTGTCAATATAGATGATTACACTTAGCATGTCTTTGGAAAGATTATTCATCATTGTCTAAAACATGGCTGGTGAGTTGCATAAGCTAAAGAACATCACTGTTAGTTCATAGGCTCCCCAATGACAAATAAAGATAGCTTTTCATTCATCCCCTTCCTTGATATGCACATTGTTATAGCCCCATCATAAGTCCATCTTCATGAAGAGTTGTGCAGTCTTTAGTTTATCAATGAGCTGGGAAATTAGAGGAAGGAGGTAATTGTTGTGCATGATATGTTCATTAAGATACCAATAGTCCTATATCATGCACTTTCACCCATCTTTCTTTGGGATAAAGAAAACTGGTGATATTTGCTTGGACTTGGATGGGCAGATGTACCCTTTATGGAGTTGATCATCTATGAAGGCCTCCACTTCTTCCTGTTCCCTTGGGCTTAGTGGGATAATTTGCCCTTTTTTTGGCATGAATTTTTCTTTCAACTCTATGGTGTGATCCCAAGGCTTCCTGGCTGGTATCTGTTCTGACTCCTTCTGGGAGAACACCTTGGCAAACTGATGATAATGTGGGGAAACAAGTTGTAGGCTTTCTTCAGTCCTGGTTTCCCAATCAGCCTTTCTGCAGGCTTGTTCTTCAGCTTGGTGGACCTCTGCTACATCCTGTTGATGCCCTTGGTGAGTTATCCTGTTGTAGTTACATATTTCTGGGAAATTGGTGAAGGTTACCTTTTCAGTGGCCCAGTTGATTTGGGGGTTATGGGCCATCAGCCAGGAATACCCCAAGATAAGATTGTTAGTGCCAATGTTTGACACATAAGCTTGTAGTAGTTCCAAATGCCCTTTGATATTACAGTACACCTCCACTTCTTCCATGATCTTTCCTGCAGCATTCTCTGATCCATCTGCATTGAAGACTATGATGGTCCAACATGCAGTTAGTGTGGGGATGTAATGCTTTCAAACAAAATCCATGTTAACTGAAACAACCCTTAGGTATTGGGTAGTGAGCAGCTGGGCTGGTGAATAGGAATGGTAGTGACTAGAGCTAGTGGGACCCAGGTGTCATCTGAGGACTAAGGGGAAAACCCAAGATAACTTGAATAAGGATCTTGGAGGCTATATTGCCTGCTTATATACTGTTACAAGGGTTTGTACATGTTTGTATGCTATTACTATGTATGGGCTGTTTAGGGCAGGGGTGAGAATGCATGGTTTATGCTACTGGCCAAGGATGAGTCATGGGGAGTCACTGCACTGCCTTGCACAGCCCAGATGCCAATGTCATGTGGTGGCATCAGAATGGCGTGATATGATGCAATGGTGATGTCATGTGGCTGTGCAAGGGAACTGGACTGCTTACTAAGGTAAACACAGCTTGGCACAGCCATCATGTGGCATGTGAATGCTGTTAGTGAGCAGGCCGAGTGTCATACTGGACCTGGAATAGGGGAAAAAGATAGGGGTGTCTGTGAGGTCATAACACTACCCCTGTTACAATCATGCTGTACTTGATGCTATGCATGGGCCCCGTTATGCTTTTTCCTTTTCTTTGGCCCTTAGCTCAGTTGCTTACACTCCCTCACCACCATTCCAGCATCCTACGATGCTCTATGTTATAATGCTCCTTGCCCTTGACACCCTATAGTTGCCACTCACCTTTGTCCCCACTGCGGCTCCCTGCACATGACCTACAGTCCCATGGTCACCTGACAACATACGATCTATCAGCGATGCCTCACAGCACAGTCTTGCACCAGTCACATGACCTGCACATGATATGATCTAGACCTTCACATAGCCATTCAGCACAGCCCCTGTGCCATGGATAAGGCACAGCCCCCAACTGTAGAATGACAGCACTATACGAATGCCACTCTCTGAGGCACAGACCCTGGACTCCCTTATAGTTGCCCAGTACTCACATATGCACTGGCAACTCATGTGTAACGCTCATGGCTACACTACGTACCATTCATCCCCTACATTTCCTTATTTGGCTACTTGCAACCATGCCACAGCGCTGCAACTCGGTAGGACCTGAGTTCCTTCTCCACAGCACTGGCTATGGGTATCCACAGCATTCCGGGCACCAGACCACAGTAGAGTAAAGACCTGATTACCCGGATACTCATGCCACTGCACTTGCACAGGACTTAGGCGATCTGCAGTCGCAATTGCGCCTTATGGCGCCACCTGGTCGCACGCCAATAGCATTACTTGTGCACCTCATGTCATAGCATGCCACTCATTCCCATGCCAATAGCAATACTCCTGCTATCACGCCATAGTATGCCATCCTTTCTCACCCCAATCGCTTTAATCCTGCTATGGCACCATCTTGTGCAATCCACTCTCACCCCAATAGTGTTTAGTCCGCAGCATTGCCTCCCTCACACAGACCAGGCCAGTTTCTGTCTTGCACTTCCATATTTAGTAACCATGCCTGCCCTTAGCTAGTTTAGGCTCCGCTTGAACTGGTTCTGTAGTAGTATATAAGACCGCCTGTAAATTATCAGAGCCCCAATCAATTCTTCTTGAGTCTTCCCTTACAAGGCATCCACTTATTAGGAAGATTGGTCCACTGTTCCACTTTGCTTCACTTTACTACACTTCTGTCCCCTTGTGCATAGCACCCGGGACTCTCTTGCTCATACGCCTCCTAGTGCCTTGCACCTGAGGTCGTTTCATCATGGCACAACCCCAGCAATGGTTCATGGACCCGCTTATGGTATGTCACCGCATCGCACCCCTTTGCCCTGACATCGCCTTCGGCACCCCATATATCCTGGTCCCACTCTGCAGTCCCACATCACACCATATTACATTATAGTCACACAATTGCTCGCCATCACATCACCTTCACACCTCGGCCTATAGTGATACTCACACATAGACACTGGCATGACTCATACAGACTCATGACCAATAGCCATTTGCCCTCACCACAGGTTATGCCCTATGCCACATAGCCCTGCATAGCCACACACTGCCTTGCACTACCCCAAGCATAGCCCTGCTCACATGGACCAAGACTCCCTTTGACTCACAGAGATCCATGAACTCCACAGATCATATATGGTAACTAAGCTGGCCCTTGACAGACCATATGTAGTAATAGTGTACAAATACCTACAAACACCTGTACAGTATATAAACCCCAGCTGCTCCCTCCTAGACCCCAGTCTATCATTGATGGGTAGTGGCCACTAGCACTAAAGGCCTATCCCATAATGCCGCTACACTACTAGGATCTAGAAGGCTATTGACTAGGCTGCTGTATAAATGCCTATAAACCTTCCCCACTTACATTGTACGATCAGTAAGACCCA
Source organism: Tylopilus aff. callainus (assembly GCA_038093995.1). Lineage (NCBI taxonomy): Eukaryota > Fungi > Basidiomycota > Agaricomycetes > Boletales > Boletaceae > Tylopilus > Tylopilus aff. callainus. The sequence goes on along the minus strand of JBBPTI010000053.1, from coordinate 25,880 downwards.
TGACAGCCAGGACTCCCCTTGAAGACACGTTGCAACTCTCACCATCACTATCGGCATTTGCCACTACTAGCCCTAGGCTTGACAGCTCAGGCTCAAGTTGTTTCAACCCCCCTGCTAAAGCTCAACCTCTGGGGGAGCAAACAAAAGGGGGTGGTTGAAGAGAGTGGTGAAGACTGAACAAGAAACAGGGCAAGGAGCAGATGGGTGTGCAGAATGAAAGGCATGGAGAGCATCAGGGCAATGAGTGAGATTAGAGGAGGGCTCCCAGGTATGGTCATCAGCAGAGTAGCCCTTCTAGTGGACAAGGTACTGAATATCCCAGCCATGAGGTTGGGAGTCCACTATGAAGTCAACCTCATATTCAGCATCACAATCGCTGGTAATGACAGTGGGACCTGGAGTAATGTCAGGCTGCTGAGGAAGAGGAGGGATGTAAGGTTTTGTGCAAGAGATGTTAATGACCAGATGGATTTTGATGTAACTGAGAAGGCACAGTTGGACTGCATTGGGCCCCTTCATAGTGACAATGGAAAAGGGGCCAACCCATCAATCAGAGAACTTTCAATAGGGGAACAGCATAGTAAGATTATCCATGGCCAACCAAACTTTATTCCTGGTGACATAGGTGGGGGCATCCATTCATTGGTGATCAGTAGATGCAATCATACAATCATGTGCCTGAGATAGATGCTCCTTTGTTTGGAAGAGGACACTCTGGTAATCACATGCAATCTCTGAAGTGGCAGGGGATTGGGAGTCATGGGATTCCACTCCCATCTGGGGTTGGTATGTGTGTGTGACCTGAAAAGGGGAGAATTTGAAAGCAGTGGATTGCTTCATGTTTATGGAGAATTGGGCCAGCAGCAACCAGCATGCCCAGTCATCCTGTCATTCAGCATAGTACATACAAAGATAAGAGGAAACTTCTCAATTCATCCATTCCATCTGTCTGTCTGTCTGTGGGTGATGTGCTGATGACAATTTTACCGAAATTCCTAATTGTGCACTGTAGAGACCAGCCTGTCTCTGTAGGTGTAAGACCCCTCCTGTCACAGTTATACTGCCCCCTACCATCTTACCACCTTCCCCACCATGTCCTCACTACTCTGTCCATACTCACCGCAGTCTGCAGCACAGTCCGGGTCAACGAGGCCTCAGACTATATCAGACTACTGCAGTCTTTCCTTCCACCCTCGTATGTTTCCCTTTATTTTATCCATCGATCACTTTACCCCTTTATTCGCACCCGCCATCCTTCCTTGCAATGTGCCATCTGCAGACGGTGGGGACTTTATTTTCCTTTCAAGCCTACTTAGACTGGGCCCAATCACATGTGACGGACTCAGTATAGATGTCACACTGTTTACAGGGTGATCCTCTTTTTTTTCTGATTTATCTTGACAGTTTGATATAGTGTTTCAATACCCATATTTAGTCTTGTGCTGTTGATTAGTGTTACCTAGATGTCATTAGAGTCCAAGCATACTCGGACTATAATGCTGTTGTATAGAATGGGAATGACAGCTCCCTTTTGGCTCATGAATCACTGTCACTGTCACCAACACCGTTTTCAACTTCTTTAAATGACCTCAGTGAACTGTCCACTAAGCTTGAACCGTTTCCCCTTGCAACCCAAAAGCTTCAAAATCTTTTGGACTCTTGGACTTGCACACGATCTGCAACCAGACTTTCTCATATTGCTGAGTACCATCACTTGGACTTCTTCCAGAACCTTTCCCTTTCCTTAGAGTCTCTTTTGGGATGAACATACTGTTCCCACCACTAATTCTATGGTACTGAAGGCCTGGACTCTTAGGTGTCCCTACCTACATAGTTCTCCCAGCCTTCTTATCATCTTATCAGCACAGAGAGATTTCATAAGGGTGGCTGTGAATTGTGGACCTTGATCAGAGACAATGGAGTTAGGGAGGCTGTGGTGTTTCCATATGTGACTTAGGTAGAGATCTGCTAGATCTGCAGCAGAGCAGGTCTTCTTACATGGTACTAACTCCACTTCTTTGGAGAAGTGGTCAACCATTGTAAGGATGGCATCAGATCCTCCTGAAGGGGGTAGATCTGTTATGAAATCAGTGGAGATGTCCTGCCAAGGTCCCTCAGGAATTGGTAACAGCTGGAGCTTCCCACTAGGGTTTTTTTTGCATGCTTTGGCATGCACGCAATGTATACAACCCTTCACATATCTCTCTACATCCTTTCTCATTCCTGGCCAACTATAGAATCATGTGAGCAGCTGCAGGGTTTGGAGTATGCCAGGGTGTCCGCTAACTACATGATCATGATGCAGTGTGATGATTGGTGTGCAGAGGGTTGGTGGGACAAAGATCTGTTCATTTCGTTTAAGTACCTGATCAGCAATCTCATACCCTTGTGCCATCAACTTCTTGAGGGTGGCTTCAGGGAGCCACATGGTCTGATGGGAGATTTGATCAGTCAGCTCTTCTCCTGGGGTCATTGTCTTAACACTCTCTTATTTGTCTACTTCCTGTTGCACCTGCCTAATTTGTTCTGGGGGTATCACCAGTACTGCTTTGTTATCCTCCTGCTCTGCATTCATCAGGTCTGCTCACCTTGATAGTGCATCTGCTTTTGTCATGAGCATCCCAGCCTTATGATACCATTTAAAGTTGAATCAGGAAAGATATTATGCCTATTGTGCCTGCCTTTAATTCAAATCTTGTCATGTTATGAACCAGGTGAGGTTTTGATGATCATTCCAGATTTCAAACTTATGTTGTGTCCCTTCTAGGTAGTGCCTCCATCCCTCCAGAGCAGAGATCACACTGAGCATCTCTTTGTCAGCAATGGGATAGTTTCATTGCTTAGGGGTCATGAAGTGAGAAGAGAACACCACTGGGTGCCATCATGCTTCCTTTTCTATTGATAGAACTGCTTCCACTGTGCAGTTGCTGGCATCACTCTCCAGCTGGTAGTGACAGTGGTTATCTGGGTAGGCCAGGATGGGGGCCATCATGAATCTCTTCTTCAGCTCTTGAAAGGCTTCCTCACACTCACTTGTCCACTCAAAGGCCACCTCCTTTTTTGTGAGATCATGCAGGGGTTGGGCAATTTTCACATAATCCTGGATGAAGTGGCAATAGAAGTTGGCTAAGCCTAGGAAGGCCCATGTCTGTTGAAGCATCATTGGTGCAGGCAATCTATTATGGCTTTGACCTTCACTGGATCCATGGCAATCCCTTCTGGGCTGATAATCATTCTGAGGAATTCTACCATTTTGGTGAAGAACGTGCATTTTTCTGGTTTTACAAAGAGATCATTTCTTTCCAGTCAGTCCAACACTTCTTTGACAAGTTGTTCATGGGCTAGGGGATCGTCTGTGGGGGAGAAAATGAGGAGATCATCAATGTACATGACAACATTTTCCATGTCATGAAAGAGGTCATTCATCATTGTTTGAAATGTGGCCAGGGAGTTGCATAACCTGAAGAACATCACTGTGGGTTCATAGATCCCTTTATGGCATACGAATGCCACCTTTCATTCATCTCCTTCTTTTATTGGTACATTATTATATCCCCATCAGAGATCCATTTTGGTAAATAGCTTGGTGTTCTTGAGCTTGTCAACAAGCTGAGAAATCAGGGGCAAGGGGTAGTTGTTCTGCACTGTATGCTCATTGAGGTATTGGTAGTCCTGTACCATTCATTTCTGTCCATCCTTCTTTGGAACAAAAAACACTGGTGATGTCTGTTTGGACTTTGACAGCTGAATGTACCCTTTTCTCAGCTGATCATCTATGAAAGCCTCCACCTTCTCTTGCTCCTTTGGGCTTAGGGAAATAATCCTCCCTTTCTTGGGCTTGAATGTTTCTTTTAGCTTGATAGTGTGATCCCAGGGCTTTCATAATGGCATTCACTCTGACTTCTTCTGCAAGAAGACCCTTCTGTAATGATGGTAACAGCAAGAGACCAAGGCAAGGGTGTCATCTGTTATCGACTGTCATTGTTTTTCTTTTGTTCTACTCAACTCTTCTGCCTGGGAGATTTCTGCCACTTCCTGTTCATGCCCTTGTCAACTCGTTCATTTGTAGTTGCAAGTTTTGGGGCATTCTGCAAATCTGATCTGCCTGGTTTTCCAGTCAATGGAGGGATTGTGCTTGCACAACCAGGGATAATCTAAAATTACATCATTATTCCCAATGTGGGACATGTACACCCACAGTAATTTGCGGTGTCTGTTGATGTCACAATAGACTTCCACTTTTTCCATGATTGTTCCCCCAGCATTCTCAGATTCATTGGCATTATAGATGATTATGGTTCTGCAAGCAGTTAGTGTGGGGATTCAGTATTTGTCTATGAAATCCTGATTAATGAGTGTCAGGTTTGCCCCATTGTCAATGAGCATGGTTGCCACAACATGTCTCTTTTCTATGGATGGTTTAATACATATAGTCAGTTTAATCTCCTTTCCTTTGTATATTACCCTTGTATATAATTTGAGGGGTTTTGGGGTTTCAGTGGTGGAAGTAGGGGAATTAAGCACAGGTCTAGTATCTCAGTTCCCGCTGGGCTTGCTAGGAGACCCCCCTAGACTGGCTATGTTAGATACTAAACTGGTCAGCATAGTGACAAGCTTTGTTAGTTCCACCAAGAAAGAGTCATTACTAGCCTGAGAAACACCCAGATTGTCTCCTAGGCTCTACCTTTTCCCTTCTGCTCTTTTCTGGCATTGGAAAAATCCTGTTCATCTACCTCAGCTACTCATGCTTCATCATTGGCAAGGGTGATTCTTTGTGCCTTCCTCTTTTGGCAACTAAACCAATGTCCTCTTCTGTGGAAATGACACTCCGGACATTGCTTCTTTGGCTTCTTACAGTCACAGGCCATATGCCCTGGACCTTTACAGTTGAAACACTTGCTGGGGCTTCCTTTGATTGCAAAGACTTCTTCTTCTTCAGCTTCCTCAAACCAATCTACCTCCATTCAATTGTCCTTTGGCCAGTAATTGGGTCCATGCCCTCTTATGAACATGAGGGCTTCCATTGCACAGCCAACGTCCCAGATATTCTGGAGATAGTCCACAGGAGTGGTCTTTTGTGCCCTCTCCTTAAAGATCTGGAGGATGATATGTCAGGCTGTGTTTTGTTCAAGAAGGCAGATGGCATGGCTATCGTTGATCCTGGCCATCTGGTATAGGGCTTCCCATCAGACTAGGAAGTTGTCAGTACAAAGGGTTTCTTGTCGAAGTTGCTCAAGTTGGGCAACTGCCCAGTCCTTCTGGTTAATGGACCAGAAGAGGCTTTCCATTTCCTGTACTAACTCATCCCAGGTATAGCCTTGTCCATGGCAAAGGCAGGTCTGGGTGAAGGGTCCAGCTTTCAGTTCTTTTAGTCATGAGAGAATTGTGGTTACAGCTTTGTAGCTTTTCAGGAGAATAGTGGAGTGATTGGTATGAAGCTGTGCTTTGATCTTGGCCCACCATTCTTCAAACTTTGTGACAGATCCTTCGTAATCTCCAGGATCTGCAAACACTTCTACTTTTCGAGTGGCCTTGCCTCCAGCAGCAGCAGCACTGTTAAGATTGGAGATGGTTTGTTCAAGTGCAGCTACATCCTTCAAGAGGGTGGCAGTTTTCTTCTGTTCTTTGATGCATCCATTGTAGAGTTGTTGGTTCTGTTTTGTAAGTGTGGTGAACTCTAACACAACAGCAGCAATCTTGTCCTTCAGAGTGAGGTTCAGGTTGGCAAGGATTTGGAGTGTGGACTGTGACATAATGTTGGGCTATATGGGTCTTGGATATGTGGATTCTCTTTCCATCACAGATCACCCAAGTTCTTCTTTGATACTTCTCAATTATGGTGGGGTGCCTGGTGGCTATGTAGGGTGTGGATCTAACTGGTGTTATCTGTGGTTGGCTAATCGGTCTCTGGATTGGGCTGCAGTTCTTCTGGTGGAGTTGTGTAAACACTTGTCCTATGATGTCACTTGGTGTTTAGGGGGACAAGAAGTTTATTTCAAATAACTACCATCCAAAGTCCTGAGCTGGCTGTTCTTCTCTGGCATGAATGGCTTGATGCTCATAGCCAATAGTGAAGGAGTAGACTCCTGGGCAAATATCAGCAGTTATTTGGAGTAGGGTGAGTTCTCATGTGATGAGAGAGAGGAGGCAAAGGATGAAGTACAAGAAAAGGCAAGAAAAGAATACAGTCAAGAAAGTGAGTATGGCCAGCAGGAGCTGGGCAGTCATTCAAAAAGGTGGGGGTGGAGTAGGAAAATACCTGTAAATAGGTGCAGGTATGCATGAACTAAAAGGTGGGTGGTAATAGTAGTGGGGGCTACTAGTAATTGACTAAAGGTAATGAGGGTGGTGCAAAGATGCGCAAGGATGAAGGTGTCCTTGACCATCAACAGGATGTTATGACCTCGCTCACGCCCCTCTTTTTCCTTGCCTCCTTTCTGGCTCTACTCCTATTCCAGTACTGGTATCTGACTCAGCCTGCTTAACTAACAGCATTCACACACCACATGATGGCTGCACCAAGCTGTGTTTACCTTAGTAAGCGGTCTAGCACCCTTGCACAGCCCCATGACAACATATCACACCATAATGATGCGATCTCGCATTATTGGCACCTGGGCTGCACAAGGCAGTGTAGTGACTTCTCATAACTCGCCTTTGGCCAGTAGCATAAGACCCACACTCCCACGTCTTCCCTGAAGTACCCGCATATAGTAGTAAGGTGTACATATGACCAAATACCCTGTAATCATATATAAGGCTGGCAATTCAGCTCCAAGATCCTCATTCAAGTTATCTTGGGTTTTCCCCTTAGTCCTTAGTCAATGCCTGGGCACCCACTAGCTCTAGTCAAATCCCCTACTTGCTGTTCATACCAGCTCACTACAGCCCTGCCTAAGGGTTGTTTCATTATAACTCGAATCCCTTCATTTCGCCATCGCTGCCGCCACCTTGAAGCCCCGTAACCAGTAGTGAGCTCTGCAGAGTCGTTGGCTATTGTTACTGACAGCCCTCTGCCTTAGTGAACCCCACCCAGATTTCCATACTGCATCCTGAGTATGCACTCGACCTCACTGCCCTCACTGCCAGTGCCCACCTCTTCGTAGAAGAGCACCCCCATTTGTTTGCCCAAGTATTCAACCCCACCTCCGCTGCCACCCAAAGAGAAAGGAGGTTAGCAGGGGAGTACAGAGAAGTAAAGAAAGAGGAAGAGGAGGAGTTAGTATTACCACCCTCACCTTTCCCCACCATAAAGCATGAGTCAACCCTGCCCGAGTCAGTTGACCCAAACAACCTTGAGGGTCCCTATCACAACTCTACATCACCCGACACCTGCTGCTGCCTCAATGAAGAGTACTGTCATTGGCAAGAGAACTGCGCCAGGTTCTTAGTCAAAAAAGCCTGCCTCACCTGCCATGAGAGAATCACCACAGCTAGAGCTGCCAGACACACCACTGCTGCCACCCTTGTCCACCCTGAGTTCAATCAGGAACACCTTTGCTGAAACGACCTCAGGTGCTGGGCACTAGGAGGCATGGAGTAGAGCATAGCCAAAGTGAAGCAAAACGGAACGGTGAGTCAATCTCCTAGTATGCGGGTGCCTTGTGAGGGAAGACCCAAGAAGAATTGATTGGGGCTCTGATATAATACAGGTGGTCTTATATACTACTACAGATTGGATTTGAGCAGAGCCTAAACTAAGTGAGGGCAGGCAAGAATACTAAATAAGGAAGTGTGAGACAGAAACTGGCCTGGTCCGTGCGAGCAGGGCGATGCTGCAGGCTAAATGCTACTGGAGTGGGAAAGAGTGGCAAGTGATGGCACAATTGTGAGGTTAATGCCATTGGAGTGGGAACAGATTGCGTATGATGGCGTGCAATGCACGAGTATCACTATTGGTGTGCAACTAGGTGGCGACATATGGTGCCATTGCAACTGCAGATTGCCTAAGTGCTGTGGGCAGCATTAGTATTTGGGTAATCAGGTCTTTACTCTACTGTGGTCCAGTGCCCGGAATGCTGCAGATACTAAGCTTAACTGATGTGGAAACAGGACTCAGGCAATACCAAGTTGTGGCACTGTGGCATGGGTGAAAGTGGCTAAAGAAGGCAATGAAGGAAAGAATGGAACGTAGCATAGCCGTGAGTGTAACATTCACCCTCGTGCATCTCTGTGCAGCCCTCGCTATTTTTAGCAAACTCCTAGTAGCCCCTGCTACTATTACCATACCCATTCTTGTTGATGCCTACCTGCACTTAGTGACAGGTATTTTCTTTTACTACACTCTTCTATGATAGTGCAGCTCCTGCTGCTTATAACTACTTTTCTCATTGTCTTTTTCGCTTCTCTTTTTACTTACTTCCTCCTTCACCTTCTCTCTCTTGTCACACAAGAGCTCACCCCCCTCCAAGCCCAACTTGCAGTCAGGGAAGGAGCCTACTCAATTACCTTCAGGTACAAGAGACAGGCTATCCATGCCAAAGAAGAACAGCCACAACAGAATTATGGCTGGTAGTTATTGAATAAAACCTTCTTCTCTGCTTAACCCTGAGTGATCAATATAGGACAACTGTTTATGCGACTCCAACAGAAGGAGGACAAATGGAAATGCCTGAGACCGATCAGCCAACCACAGATAACACCAGTTAGATCCACCCCATATAAAAGAACCAGGCACCCAGCTGTAATCAAAGAGTATAGAAGAAGAACCTGGGTAGTCCAAGACGGAAAAAGAGTACAAATCTCAAAAATGCATATAGCCTGACACTATGTTACAAGCCACACTTCAAATCCTTGGAGACCTGAGCCTCATGTTGGAGGACAAGATTGCCGCCATTGCACAAGAATTCACTATACTGACCAACCTGAATCAGCAACTCTACAATGGGTGCATTGAAGAACAGAAGAAGACCACTGCACTGCTCAAAGATGTTGCTGCCCTTGAGCAAACTGTCTCTAACCTTAACAGCGCTGCTGCTGCAGGAGGGAAAGCAACCTGAAAGGTAGAAGTCTTCACAGACTCTGGAGACTATGAAGGATTGGTTGCTAAGTTTGAAGAATGGTGGGCCAAGATCAAAGCATGGCTCCATACGAATTGGTCCACCATCTTGCTGAAAAGCTATGAAGCAGTTACAGCAGTCTTGTCTTGGCTGAAAGGACCAAAAGCCAGACCCTTCACCCAAACACACCTTTAGCACGGCCAGAGTTATACATGGGACGAGCTCGTCCAGGAAATGAAAAGTCTGTTCCACTCGGTAAACCAGAAGGACTGGGCTGTTGCGCAACTCAAGCAACTCTGACAGGGGACCCTCCGGACTGATGACTACCTAGTCTGGTGGGAAGCATTGTACCAGATGGCCAGCATTGATGATAGTCATGCTATTCACCTCCTTGAACGGAACATGGCCTGACACATCATCCTCCAGATCTTTAAAGAAGGAGCACGAAAGTCTACTCCAGCAGACTATCTCCAAAACATCCAGGATGTGGGTTGTGCAATGGAAGCTCTCACATTCATATGAGGACAGCCACAGGCTTATCAACCCTGTGGTGACCGAATGGAGATAGACCGCTTCAAACAAGTAGGAAAAGAAGATGTCTTCACAATATGAGGAAGCACCAGCAAGTGTTTCAACTGCAAAGGGAGCAGATACATGGCCCAAGATTGTAAGAAGCCGAAGAATCAGTGCTCCAAGTGCCACTTCCATGGGGGAGGACATCAGTTTAGCTGTAAGAAAAGAAAGGTATGACAGATTGCCCTAGCCAAAGATAAAGAACACATTGCTACAGCTCAAGAACAGGATTTCCCCAATGCCAAAAAGGAGCAGAAGGGAAAAGGCAGAGCCTAGGAAACAATCTGGGTGTCTCACAGGCTAATAATCATTTCTTGGTGGAACTAACTAAACTCGTGACTGTATTAACAACCCTAGTATCTAACGTAACCAGTCTAGGGGGGTCTCCTGGCAAGCCTGGCAGGGACCGAGATACTAAATCTGTGCTTAATTCCCCTCAAACCACCACCGAAACCCCAGAACCCCTAAAGATGTATACAAGGGTAATCCATAAAGGAAAAGAGATAAAACTGACCATACAAATAAAGCCCTCAACAGAACAACGATATGTTGCAGCATCGGCCCTGGTGGACAGTGGGGCCAATTTAACACTTATCAATCAGGACTTCATGCAAAAGAATCATATTCCCATGCTCACTGCCTGAAACAACCCTTAGGTGGGGCTGAATAGTGAGCTGGTGTGAACAGCGAGTAGGAAAGTGACTAGAGCTAGCAGGTGCCCAGGCGTTGACTGAGGACTAAGGGGAAAACCCAAGATAACTCGAATGAGGATCTTGGGGCTGAATTGCCAGCCTTATATACAGTTACAGGATGTTTGGTTGTATGTATTCCCTACTACTATATGTGGGTACTTCAGGGGAGATGTGGGAGTGTGGGTCTTATGCTACTGGCTGAAAACAAGTCATGGGGAGTCACTGCACTGCCTTGTGCAGCCCAGGCACTGATAATGCGAGATTGTGTCAGCATGGCATGATATGGTGTGATAGTGTCATCATGGGGCTGTGCAAGGGGATCTAGACTGCTTACTAAGGTAAACACAGCTTGGTGCAGCCATCGTGTGGTGTGTGAATGCTGTTAGCAAGTGGGCCAGATCAGATATCAGTACTGGAATAGGGGTAGAGCTAGGAAAGGGGAGGAAGAAAAAGAGGGACGCAAGTGGGGTCATAATACTACCCTCCTGCTAAAGTTCAACCTCCAGGGGAGCAAAGGGAAGAGGCCAGGAGAAGAGTGTGGCAAAGATGGAGCAAGAGATAGGTCAGAGAGCAGCTGGGTGCAGACGGTGGAAGTCGCAAAGGGCATCAGAGCAGTGGGTGAGGTTAGTGGCGGATTCCCAAGTGTGATCCTTGTTGGTATAACCCTTCCAATGCACCAAGTATTGGATACTGCGGCCACAGGGACGAGAGTCAACAATGAAGTCAACCTCATATTTGGCATTGTGGTTGTCGGTAATCTCTGCTGGACCAGGAAGGGGGTCCAGTTGGCTGGACAGAGGAGGCACATAAGGCTTGGTATGGGAGATATTGACAACGGGGTGAATACGAATATACTTAGGAAGGTGGAGTTCAATGGCATTGGGACCCTTGAGGGAGAGCACAGGGAAGGGACCGATTCAGTGGTTAGTAAGCTTGCGACAGGGGAAAGGTAATGTTAGGTTGTTGGTCACAAGCCAGATGCAGTCACCGATGGCATACTGGGGTGCCGGTGCTCAGTGAGTATTCCCAGTGATGGCCATCTGTCCTTGTGCCTTTGCGAGATGCTCCATTGTCTGCCAGAGGACAGTCTGGTAGTCGAATGCAAGTGCAGATATAGTAGGGGATTTGGAATCGTGGGGCTCTACCCCCATGTGGGGTTGGTATGTGTGTGTGACCTGAAAGGGGGAGAATTTGGAAGCAGTGAACTGCTTTGCATTCAGGGAGAATTGGGCCAGTGGCAGCCAGCACACCCAGTCATCCTGTCATTCAGCACAATACATACAGAGATATGAAGCTACTTCTCTGTTTATTTGCTCGGTCTGTCCATTGGTCTGTGGATGGTGGACCATGGATTTTTTTATGAAGATCCCAAGCTGCATGCAAAGTGATGTCATTAGTGTGGTGACGAATTGGGGTCCTCGATCAAAGACGATGGACTTGGGCAAACCATGGTGTTTCCACACAAAATTTAAGTATAGGTCTGCTAGTTTGGCAGCCAAACAGGTCTTCATGCAGGGGATTAGCTCAACCTCCTTGGAGAAGTGGTCAACCACTGTCAGGATTGCATCATACCCCCCTGCTAAGGGGAGATCAGTGATGAAGTCTGCAGAAATATCCTCCCAGGGGCCATTTGGAATGGGTAGGGGTTGGATTTCCCCTTTCATTGGTTGGTTACTGGCTTTTGCCTGTGCACACTGGGTACAGCCCTGCATGTACCACTCCACATCTTTCCTCATACTGGGCCAGCTGTAGAACCTTGTCAATAGCTCCAGGGTGCATAGGACCCCAGGATGACTGCTAACTCCATGGTCATGGTGGAGCGTGGTGACTTGTGTCCGGAGTTCTGGGGGTATGTAAATCCAGTCATTCCTTTTGAGAACGTGGTCTTTGATTGTGTACCCCTGTGCTATCAACTTCTTGAGAGTGGCTTCAGGGAGGTGAATGGTCATGTGGGATATTTCGTTGGTGAGTTTCTCCCCGGGGGTTGTTATCTCCATTGTACCTTCCTCTTCCACTACCTGTTGGATCTGTTTGGGAGGAATCACCAACACTGCTTTGTTATCCCCATCTCCTGTGTTCACTAAGTCCAATCATCGGGACAATGCATCCACTTTTGTCATTAATGTCCCCACTTTATGGCACCATTTAAAATTGAAGCGGAAGAGGTACTGGGCCCATCAGGCTTGGTGTCAGTTTAGATCTTGTCGGATCATGAACCAGGCAAGATTTTGATGATCATTCCAGATCTTGAATTCGTGACGGGCCCCTTCCAGGTAATGCCTCTAGGCCTCCAGTGCAGAAATTATGCTGAGCATTTCTTTGTTGGCAATGGGATAATTACATTGCTCTGGGGTCATGGAATGAGAGGAGAATGCGATGGGATGCCATCGGTCTTTCTTCTGTATGGATAGCACTGCTCTGACCACATGATTACTGGCATCACTCTCAAGATGATATTAGCAGTCATTGTTCAGATAGGCTAGGACTGGGGCAGTGGTAAAGCATTCTTTTAGGTTGTTGAACATGGCCTCGCATTCTTCTGTCCATTCGAAAGCCATCTCCTTCTTCGTCAGATCATGCAAGGGGCGTGTGACCCTGGTGTAGTCTTTTATGAACCTCTGATAGAAGTTAGTGAGACCCAGGAATGCCCATGTCTGTCGTAGGGTCATCAGTGAGGGCCAATCTGTTACTGCTTTTACTTTTCCCAGATCCATCTGAATTCCCTCTAGAGTCACTATCATTCCCAAGAATTCCACTGTTGTTGTTGAGAAGAAGCATTTTTTGGGCTTAACAAAAAGGTCATTCTTCTCTAATCGTTCAAGCACCTCTCTGACCTTCTTCTCGTGTGCCCTCCAATCATTGTTGTGGGAGAAAATTAGCAAATTGTCAATGTATACCACTACCTCTGGCATGTCCGAGAAAAAATCATTCATCATCATCTGAAAGGTGGCCAGGGAGTTGCAGAGGCTGAAGAACATTACTGTGGGTTCATAGGCCCCTTTATAGCATAAAAAGGTGGCCTTCCACTTGTCTCCTTCCTTGATTCGGACATTGTTATAGCCCCACCGAAGATCCATCTTGGTAAAGATCTTGGCATCTTTTAGCTTGTCAACAAGCTGCAAGATAAGGGGAAGCGGGTAGTTGTTGCAGACCATATGTTCATTAAGATACTGGTAGTCCTACACCATTCATTTCCACCCATCCTTCTTTGGAATGAAGAACACTGGTAATGTTTGTTCAGACTTTGATGGGTGGATGTATCCCTTTTGTAGTTGGTCCTTGACAAAGTCCTCCACTTCTTTCTGCTCATTTGGACTTAGGGGAATGATCTGTCCCTTCTTTGGCTTAAACATGTCTTTTAGCTCTATCGCATGGTCCCAGGGTTTTCGTAACAGCATCCTTTCTGACTCTTTTTGCGAGAACACTCATTGATATCAATGGTAGATGTGAGATACGAGCTTAAGAGAATCCTCCATGGCCAAGACCCTTTGCTGTTCCTTCATTCGGCTTCTTTTTTCAGCATATCCTATTTCCATTACCTCATTTGCATGTATAGCCCAATTACCCCTTTTGTAGTTGCAGGTCTCTGGACAGCCTCTGAACTCAATTTGTCCGGTCCTCCAATCAATCTGGAGATTATGCTCTCAGAGCCACAGGTAACCTAGGATGACATTATTGCTTCCGATGTTTGATACGTATGCCCGGAATAACTCCTGATGTCCATTTATGTTGCAATAGACCTCCACTTCTTCTGTAATCCATCCTCTGGCATTCTTGGACCCATCTGCATTGTGCACGATAATGGTTTGGCACGTGGTGAGTGTGGGGATGTGATTTTTCTGTACGAAGTCCTGGTTTATGAGGGTTAGGTTGGCCCTGCTATCTACCAGGGCTGATGCCACTACATATCGTTGTTCTGTCAAGGGTTTTATCTGTATGGTTAGTTTCATCTCCTTCCCCTTATGGATTACCCTTGTATATATCTTTAGTGGCTCTGGGATTTCGGTGGTGGACTTAGGGGAATTAAGCACAGGTTTAGTGTCTTGGTCCCTGCTGGGCTCACTAGGAGATCCCCCTAGACCGGCTATGTTAGATACTAGGGTTGTTAGTACAGACACAAGCTTAGTTAGTTCCACCAAGAAATGATTATCAGCCTGTGAGACACCCAGATCATCTCCTAGGCTTTGCCTTTTCCCTTCTGCTCCTTGCCGGTGTTGAGAAAATCCTGTTCCTGGGCCACAGCGACCCATTCTTCATCTTCCGCTAAGGTGATCCATCGCACCTTTCTTTTCTTACAGCTAAACTGATGCCCCCCTCCATGGAAGTGACATTTGGAGCACTGGTTCTTCAGCTTCTTACAGTCTTGGGCCATGTACCCGCTTCCTTTACAGTTAAAACACTTGCCAGTACTTCCCCATATTGCAAAGACATCTTCATCACCCATTTCTTCAAAGTGGTCTACCTCCATCCAGTCTCCATGGGGTTGGTAGGTTTGTGGGTGGTCCCGTATGAACATGAGGGCTTCCATTGCACAACCTACATCCCAGATATTCTGTAGGTAGTCCACCAGGGTGGACTTTCAGGCTCCTTCCTTGAAGATTTGAAGGATGATGTAATGGGCAGTGTTTCGCTCTAGAAGGCAAATTGCATGACTGTCATCAATACTGGCCATCTCGTAAAGTGCTTCCCAGTGCACTAGGAAGTCATCTGTCCTGAGGGTACCTTGGCAGAGTTGCTCAAGTTGGGCGACAGCCCAATCCTTCTGATTTATGGAGCAGAACAGGCTTTCCATTTCTTGGACAAGTTTGTCCCATGTATAACCTTGGCCCCATTGGAGGCACATTTGGGCGAAGGGCCTGGCTTTCGGTCCTTTCAATCGGGACAAGACTGCTGTCACCACTTTGTAACTTTTCGGTAGGATGGTGGACCGATTTGTGTGGAGCCATGCTTTAATCTTGGCCCACCACTCCTTGAATTTGGTGACAGATCCTTCATAGTCTCCTGGATCCATGAAAACTTCTACCTTTCACATCACTTTCCCTCCTGCAGTAGCAGCACTGTTGAGATTGGAGACAGTTTGTTCAAGGGCAGCCACGTCTTTTAACAAGGCAGCGGTCTTCTTTTGTTCTTTGACACATCCATTGTAGAGTTGCTGATTCTGCTTGGTCAGCATAGTGAACTCTAGTGCAATGGCAGCAATCTTGTCCTCCAATGTAAGGTTTGGGTTGGTGAGGATTTGGAGTGTGGACTGTGACATAATGTTGGGCTACATGTGTTTTCGGGATTTGGATTCTCTTTCTGTCACAAATCACCCAGGTTCTTCTTCAGTACTCTTTGATTATGGCTGGGTGCCTGGTTGCTTTATATGGGGTGGACCTAACCGGCGTTATCTGTGGTCAGCTGATTGGTCTCGGTCGTCTCTATTTGTTCTTCTTCCGTTGGAGTTGTGTAAACAGTTGTCCTATATTGGTCACTTGGGTTTATGTGGAAAAGAAGTTTTTATTCAATAGCTACCAGCCGTAATTCTGCTATGGCTGTTCTTCTTCAGTGTGGATAGCCTGTCTCTCGTACCCAAAGGTTATCAAGTAGGCTCCTTCTTGGATGGTGAGTTGGGCTTGAAGAGGGGTAAGCTCTCGTGCAACGAGAGAAAGAAGTTGAAGGAGAAAGTAAGTAAAAAGGGAGGCAAAAAAGATGATAAGAAAGGTGGTTATAAGCAGCAGGAGCTGCACTATCATAGGAAGGGGTGGGTAAGGAGAAGGATACCTGTCAATAAGTGCAGGTAAGCATAGACAAGAAGTTGTACAGTAGTAGTAGCAGGGGCTACTATGAGAGAGCTAAAAATGAGAAGGGCAGTGCAAAGATGTGCAAGGGCAAAGGTGTCCTTGACTGAAATCAGGGCAGACAAGGGTGGTGGCAGTGGTGCGGTGGGCAGCTCTTGCTGCAGCAATTCTCTTGCGGTGGGTGAGGCGGGCTTCTTCAACTAAGAACCTGGCATGGTTCTTTTGCCAATGACAGTACTCTTCATCAAGGTGGCAGCAAGTTTCAGGTGAGGTGGGGTTGTGGTACGGACCCTCGAGGTTGTTTGGATCAATGGACTCAGGCAGGGTCAACTCACGCTTAATGGTGGGAGAAGGCAAGGGTGGTAGTACTATATCCCCCTCCTCTTCCTTCTTTACTTCTCTGTATTCCCCTACTAACCTCCTCTCTCTCTGTGCAGCAGTGGAGGCGGGGTCGAAAACTTGGGCAAAAAGGCAGGGGTGCTCCTCTACAAAGAGGCAAGCACTGGCGGTGAGGGTGGCAATGTCAAGCGCATACTCAGGACATGGTACTGAAATCTGGGCAGGGTTCACTGGAGCAGAGGGCTGTCAGTAACAATGGCCAACGACTCTGCAGAGCTCACTACTGGCGATGGCTTCGGGGTGGTGACAGTGACAGCAAAGCGAAGAGATTCGAGTTGTAATGAAACAACCCTTAGGCAGGGCTGAATAGTGAGCTGGTGTAAACAGCGAGTAGGAAAGTGACTAGAGCTAGCAGGTGCCCAGGCGTTGACTGAGGACTAAGGGGAAAACCCAAGATAACTCGAATGAGGATCTTGGGGCTGAATTGCCAGCCTTATATACAGTTACAGGATGTTTGGTTGTATGTATTCCCTACTACTATATGTGGGTACTTCAGGGGAGATGTGGGAGTGTGGGTCTTATGCTACTGGCTGAAAACAAGTCATGGGGAGTCACTGCACTGCCTTGCGCAGCCCAGGCACTGATAATGCGAGATTGTGTCAGCATGGCGTGATATGGTGTGATAGTGTCATCATGGGGCTGTGCAAGGGGATCTAGACTGCTTACTAAGGTAAACACAGCTTGGTGCAGCCATCATGTGGCATGTGAATGCTGTTAGCAAGTGGGCCAGATCAGATACCAGTACTGGAATAGGGGTAGAGCTAGGAAAGGGGATGAAGAAAAAGAGGGACATAAGCAGGGTCATAACACTGCCTGCCAAACCATCATTGTACATAATGCAGACAGATCCGAGAATGCCAGAGGACAGAACACAGAAGAAGTAGAAGTCTATTGCAATGTAAACAGACATTGAGAATTACTCCAAGCATACATATCAAACATCAGAAGCAATGACATCATTCTAGGCTACCTGTGGCTCCAAGAGCATAACCCCCAAATTGACTGGAGAACCGGATGGATCAAGTTTAGGGGTTGCCCAGAAACCTGCAACTATGAACAAGGAAGTCAAGCTCAACATGAGACCGAAGTAATGGAAGTCGGACATGCTGAGGAAAGAAGTCAGATGAAGGAGCAACACAGGATGTTGACAACAGAGGATGCTCTTAAGCTCATACCTTGCATCTACCACCAATACTGATGGATATTCTTGCAAAGGGAGTTGGAAAGGATGCTGTTACAAAAGCCCTGGGATCATGCAATAGAGTTGAAAGAAATATTCAAATCAAAGAAAGGACAAATCATTCCTCTAAGCCCCAATGAACAAAAGGAGGTGGAGGACTTTGTTGAGGATCAACTCCAGAAAGGGTATATCTGCCCATCCAAGTCCGAACAAACATCACCAGTATTTTTTGTGCCAAAAAAGGATGGCCGAAAAAGGATGGTGCAGGACTACCAATACCTAAACGAGCATACAGTTCACAACAACTATCCACTCCCCCTCATTTCTCAGCTCATTGACAAACTAAAAGATGCCAGAATGTTTATCAAGATGGATCTCCAGTAGGGATATAACAACATACAGATTAAAGAAGAAGATGAATGGAAGGCTGCCTTCATCTGTCACAAAGGGGCCTATGAACCCACAGTAATGTTCTTCGGACTCTGTAATTCCCTGGCAACATTCCAGACAATGATGAATGACCTCTTCTCGGACATGCCTGAGGTAGTGGTATACATTGACAATTTGCTCATCTTCTCTCAAAGCAACAATCAGAGGGCACACGAGAAGAAGGTTGGAGAAGTACTGGAACGATTGGAGAAGAACGACCTCTTTGTTAAACCTAAGAAATGCTCCTTCTTGACAACAATAGTAGAGTTCTTGGGGATGATAGTGACTCCAGGGGGAATTCAAATGGATCTGGAGAAGGTAAAAGCGGTGATGGACTGGCCCTCACCAATGACCCTATGATAGACACAGGTGTTCCTGGGTCTTGCCAACTTTTACCGAAGATTCATAAAAGACTATGCCAGAATCGCCTGCCCCCTACATGATCTGACAAAGAAGGAGGTTACTTTCGAATGGACAGAGGAGTGCAAGGCCGCATTTAATGATCTAAAAGAACGCTTCACTGCTGCCCCAGTTCTAGCATATCTGGACAATGACTACTGGTATTGCCTTGAAAGTGACGCCAGTAATTATGCAGTTGGAGCTGTGCTGTCTGTGCAAAAGGAAGACCGATGGCATCCAGTTGCATTCTCCTCCCACTCTATGACCCCAGAACAGCACAACTACCCCATCGCTGACAAGGAAATTCTCAGCATAATTTCCGCATTGGAAGGGTGGAGGCACTACTTAGAAGGAACCTGTCATGAGTTCAAAATTTGGAATGACCATCAGAATCTCGCCTGGTTCATGACATGGCAAGATCTAAATTGACGACAAGCCCGATGGGCCCAGTACCTTTCTCATTTCAATTTCAAATAGTGCCACAAAGCAGGAACACTAATGACAAAAGCAGACACATTATCCCAATGGTTGAACTTAGTAGATGCAGGAGAAGGTGACAATAAGGCAATCCTGATAATACCCCCCGACCAAATCCAACAAATAGGGGAAGAAGGAGGGACAGTGGAGGTGACAACCCCTGGAGAGGAACTCACTGACAAGATATCCCACATGACCATTTGGCTTCCTGAATCCACTCTCAAGAAGTTGATGGTACAAGGATATGCAATCAAAGACCATGTCCTCAAACGAAATAACCAGATCTATGTCCCCCCAGACCTCTGGATGAAGGTAACCACACTTCACCATGATCATGGGGTAAGCAGTCACCCAGGAGTCCTACGCACCCTGGAGCTGCTGGCAAGGTTTTATGCCTGGCCTGGCATGAGGAAAGATGTAGAGCAGTATGTGCAGGGATGCACCAGATGTGCATGGGCAAAAGCCAGTAACCAACCAATGAAAGGGGAACTCCAACCTCTACCCATTCCAAACGGCCCCTGGGAGGACATATCTGTGGATTTTATCACCGACCTCCCCTTAGCAGGAGGGTATGATGCAATCCTGACAGTAGTTGACCATTTCTCCAAGGAGGTTGAACTAATCTCCTGCACAAAAACCTGTTTGGCTGCCAGACTAGCAGACTTATACTTAAACTTTGTCTGGAAACACCATGGATTGCCCAAATCCATCATCTCTGATCAAGGACCCCAATTCGCTGCCACACTAATGACATCACTTTGCACACAGCTTGGAATCTCTGTAAAGAAGTCCATGGCTCATCACCCACAGATGGATGGGCAGACAGAATGTATGAATAGAGAAGTAGCCTCCTACCTTCGTATGTATTGTGCTGAACAACAGGATGACTGGGCACGTTGGCTGCCACTGGTCCAATTCTCCCTGAATGTGAAGCAATCCACTGCTTCTAAATTCTCTTCTTTCCAGGTCACATGCATGTACCAACCCCGCATGAGGGTAGAGCCCCATGATTCCAAATCCCCCACCGCTTCCGCACTTGCATCCGACTACCAGACCATTCTCTGGGAGACAACGAAACACCTCACAAGGGCACAGGAGTGCATGACCATCACTGGAAATACCCACTGGACACCGGCACCCCAGTATGCCATCGGAGACCATGTGTGGCTTGCAACTGATAACCTGACCTTACCCTTCCCCTGCCACAAGCTCACCAATCGATGGATTGGACTGTTTCCCATCCTCTCCCTCCACGGACCCAACACCATAAAGCTCCACCTCCCTAAGTACATCCATATCCACCCTGTCATTAATATCTCCCATACCAAACCCTATATATCCCCTCTGCCACACCAACCCAATCCACTCCCCGGTCCGGCTGACATTACTGACAACTGGGATGCCGAGTACAAAGTCGACTTTATTGTTGACTCTTGCCCCCGCAGTCATGGCATTCAATACCTGGTACATTGGAAGGGTTATACTGACAAGGATTATACTTGGGAGCTGTGCTCTAACCTTACTCATTGCCCCAATGCCCTGCGTGATTTCCATCACCGGCACCCTTCGGCCCCTTGGCCTATCTCACACTCTGTCTTCTTTGTGCTCTTCTCCTGGCCTCTTTCCTTTGCTCCCCCGGAGGTTGAGCTTTAGCAGGGGGGTAGTGTTACAACCTCACTCATGCCCCTCTTTTTTCTCACCTCCTTTCTGGCTCTACCCCTATTCTGGTACCAGTATCTGACTCAGCCCACTTAACTAACAGCATTCACATGCCACATGATGGCTGCGCCAAGCTGTGTTTATCTTAGTAAGTGGTCTAGCACCCTTGCACAGCCCCATGATGACATATCACACCATAATGATGCAATCTCACATCATTGGCACCCGGGCTGCGCAAGGCAGTGTAGTGACTCCCCATGACTCACCTTTGGCCAGTAGCATAAGACCCATGCTCCCACATCTTCCCTGAAGTACCCGCATATAGTAGTAAGGTGTACATATGACCAAATACCCTGTAACCATATATAAGGCTGGCAATTCAGCTCCAAGATCCTCATTCAAGTTATCTTGGGTTTTCCCCTTAGTCCTCAGTCGACACCTGGGCACCTACTAGCTCTAGTCAAATCCCCTACTTGCTGTTCATACAAGCTCACTACAGCCCCACCTAAGGGTTGTTTCACAGGGTGGACAAGGGTGGTGGTGGTGTTGTGGCAGGCAGCTCTTGCTGTGGGGATTCTCTTGCAGTGGGCAAGGTGGGCTTCTTTGACTAAGAACCTGGCGCAATTCTCTTGCCAACAACAGTACTCTTCATCAAGGCAGTGACAGATGTTGGGCGAGGTGGGGTTACAATAGGGACCCTTGAGGTCATTCGAATCGACAGACTCAGGCAGGGTTAACTCACACTTAATGATGGGAGAAGGGGAGGGTGGTAGTACTAGCTTGACCTCCTCTTCTTTTTTCACTTCTCTGTACTCCCCTGCTAACCTCCTTTCTTGTTGGACAGCAGTGGAGGTGGGGTTGAAAACTTGCGTAAATATATATGGGTGTTCCTTTAAAAAGAGGTGAGTGCTGGCAATGAGGGCAGCAACATTGACTGTGTACTCAGGATGCAGGGTGATGATCTGATCTGGGTTCACTGGGGCAGAGGGCTGTCAGTAATGATGGCCAACAACTCTGTGGAGCTCACTACTGGTGACAATGGGCTTTGGGGTGGCGGCAGTGACAGCGAAGCAAAAAGGATTCGAGTTATAATGAAACAACCCTTAGGTATTGGGTAGTGAGCAGCTAGGCTGGTGAATGGGGAAGGTAGTGACTAGAGCTAATGGGGCCCAGGCATCATCTGAGGACTAAGGGGAAAACCCAAGATAACTTGAATAAGGATCTTGGGGGCTTTATTGCCTGCTTATATACTGTTACAAAGGTTTGTATGTGTTTGTATGCTATTACTATATATGGGTTTGTTTAGGGCAGGGGTGAGGATGCATGGTTTATGCTACTGGCCAAGGATGAGTTATGGGGAGTCACTGCACTGCCTTGCACAGCCTGGGTGCCAATGTTGTGCGATGGCATTAAAATGGTGTGATATGATGTGATGGTGATGTCATGGGGCTATGCAAGGGGACTGGACCACTTACTAAGGTAAACACAGCTTGGCACAGCCATCATATGGTGTGTGAATGCTGTTAGTGAGTGGGCCAAGTGTCATACTGGACTTGGAATAGGGGAAAAGATAGGGGTGTCCTGTAAGGTCATAACATTGGTATGCATGCAATGCATACAGCCCTCCACATATCTCTCTACATCCTTTCTCATTGCTGGCCAACTATAGAATTGTGTGAGCAGCTGCAGGGTCTGGAGTACACCAGGGTGTCTGCTAACTACATAATCATGATGTAGCATGATAATTGGTATGCAGAGGGTCAGTGGGACAAAGATCTGCTTGTTTCATTTGAGTACCTGATCAGCGATCTCATATCCTTGTGCCATCAACTTCTTGAGGGTGGCTTCAGGGAGCCGCATGGTCTGATGAGAGATTTGATTGGTTAGCTCTTCTCCCAGGGTTGTTGTCTCAACACCTTCCTCCCTGTCTACTTTCTTTTGTACCTGCCTGATCTGTTCTGGGGGTATTACCAATACTGCTTTGTTATCCTCCTTCCCCACATCCATCAGGTCTGCTCACCTTGATAGTGCATCTGCTTTTGTCATGAGCATCCCAGCCTTATGACATCATTTAAAGTTGAATCAGGAAAGATATTGTGCCTATTGTGCCTGCCTTCAATTCAAATCTTGTCACATCATGAACCAGGTGAGGTTTTGATGATCATTCCAGATTTCAAACTTATGTTGTGTCCCTTCTAGGTAGTGCCTCCATCCCTCCAGAGCAGAGATCACACTGAGCATCTTTTTGTCAGTGATGGGATAGTTTCATTGCTCAGGGGTCATGGAGTGAGAAAAGAACACCACCAGGTGCCATTGGGCTTCCTTTTCTATTGATAGGACTGCTCCTACCATGCAGTTGCTGGCATTACTCTCCAACCGGTAGTGATAGTGGTTATCTGGGTAGGCCAGGACAGGGGCTGTCATGAATTTCCTCTTCAATCCTTGAAAGGCTTCATTGCACTCACTTGTCCACTCAAAGGTTACTTCTTTTTTTGTAAGATCATGCAGGGGTTGGGTGATTTTTGCATAATCCTGAATGAAGTGGTGATAGAAATTGGCTAAGCCTAGGAAGGCTCATGTTTGTCTGAGTGTCATTGGTGCAGGCCAATCTACCATGGCTTTGACCTTTGCTGGATCCATGGTGATTCCTTCTGGGCTGATAATCATCCCGAGGAATTCTACTGTTTTGGTGAAGAATGTGCACTTTTCTGGTTTCATGAAAAGATCATTTCTTTCCAGTCAGTCCAACACTTCTTTGACAAGTTGTTTGTGGGCTAGGGGATCATCTGTGGGGGAGAAAATGAGGAGATCATCAATGTACATGACAATATTTGCCATGTCATGAAAGAGGTCATTCATCATTGTTTGAAATGTGGCCAGGGAGTTGCATAATCCAAAGAGCATTACCATGGGTTCATAGGCCCCTTTATGGCATACGAATGCCACCTTTCATTCATCTCCTTCTTTTATTTGTATGTTATTATATTCCCATCAGAGATCCATTTTGGTAAATAGTTTGGTATTCTTGAGTTTGTCAATGAGCTGAGAAATCAGGGGCAAGGGGTAGTTGTTCTGCACCATATGCTCATTGAGGTATTGGTAGTCTTGTATCATTTGTTTTCATCTGTCCTTCTTTGGAACAAAGAACACTGGTGATGTCTGTTTGGACTTTGATGGCTGAATGTACCCTTTTCTCAGCTGATCATCTATGAAAGCCTCCACCTTCTCCTGCTCCTTTGGACTTAGGGGAATGATCCTCCCTTTCTTGGGCTTGAATGTCTTTTTTAGCTTGATGGTGTGATCCCAAGGCTTTCATAATGGCATTCACTCTGATTCCTTCTGCAAGAAGACCCTTCTGTAATGGTGGTAACAGTGGGAAACCAAGGTAAGGGTGTTGTTGGTTGTCAAATGTCATTGTTCTTCTTTCATTCTACTCAGCTCTTCTGCCTGGGAGATCTCTGCCACTTCCTATTCATGCCCTTGTCGACTCATTCATTCATAATTGCAAGTTTCAGGGCATTCTGTGAATCTGATCTGCCTGGTCTTCCAGTTGATGGAGGAATTGTGCTTTTGCAACCAGTGGTAACCTAAAATTACATCATTATTCCCAATGTTGGATATGTACACCCACAGTAATTTGCAGTATCCATTGATATCACAATAGACTTCTACTTCTTCTGTGATTGTTCCCCCAGCATTCTCAGATTCATCAGCATTATAGACAATTATGATTCTGCAAGCAGTTAGCATGGGGATTCAGTGTTTGTTTATGAAGTCCTGGTTAATGAGAGTCAGGTTTGCCCCACTGTCAATGAGCACAGTTGCCACAATGTGTCTCTTTTCTATGGATGGTTTAATATGTATAGTCAATTTAATTTCCTTTCCTTTGTGTATTACCCTTGTGTATAATTTGAGGGGTTCTGGGGTTTTGGCAGTTGAGGCAGGGGAATTAAGCACAGGTTTAGTATCTTGGTCCCTGCCAGGCTTGCTAGGAGACCCCCCTAGACTGGTTATGTTAGATACTAAACTGGTCAGCATAGTGACAAGCTTTGTTAGTTCCACCAAGAAAGAGTCATTACTAGCCTGAGAAACACCCAGATTGTCTCCTAGGCTCTACCTTTTCCCTTCTGCTCTTTTCTGGCATTGGAAAAATCCTATTCATCTACCTCAGCTACTCATGCTTCATCATCAGCAAGGGTGATTCTTTGTGCCTTCCTCTTTTGGCAACTAAACCAATGTCCTCCTCCATGGAAGTGACACTCCGGACACTGCTTCTTTGGCTTCTTACAGTCATGGGCCATATGCCTGGGGCCTTTACAGTTGAAACATTTGCTGGAACTTTCCTTGATCATGAAGACTTCCTCTTTGTCT
The DNA here is from genome assembly GCA_038093995.1 of Tylopilus aff. callainus. Lineage (NCBI taxonomy): Eukaryota > Fungi > Basidiomycota > Agaricomycetes > Boletales > Boletaceae > Tylopilus > Tylopilus aff. callainus. The sequence goes on along the minus strand of JBBPTI010000053.1, from coordinate 922 downwards.
GCTTCTTCGAACTGATCTACCTCCATTTGATTATCCCTTGGTCAGTAACTGGATCCATGCCCCCTTATGAACATGAGGGCTTTCATTGCACAACCAATGTCCCAGATATTCTGGAGATAGTCCACAGGAGTGGTCTTTCATGCCCCCTCCTTAAAGATCTGGAGGATGATATGTCAGGCTGTGTTTCATTCGAGAAGGCAGATGGCATGGCTATCATTGATCCTGGCCATCTGGTATAGAGCTTCCCATCAGACTAGGAAGTTGTCAGTACAAAGGGTTTCTTGTTCAAGTTGTTCAAGTTGGGTGACCACCCAGTCCTTCTGGTTAATGGACCAGAAAAGGCTTTCTATTTCCTGTACTAATTCATCCCAGGTATAGCCTTGTCCATGGTGAAGGTGGGTTTGGGCAAAGGGTCCAGCTTTCAGCCCTTTTAGTTGTGAAAGAACCACTATAAAGTAATTAGAACGCTTGGGAGCAGACTAGGGGCAAAACCTGCTAGTCCTGGTCATCCTGGGTATAAGGGGGAGTGATTATGTTCACCCCTAAAGGGACTCTGGTAAAGGGGAATAGAGAGACAAAGTTGGGAATCACTTAATAGAGGTCTGAGAAGTGAACCAGTCAGTTTGGGATGCATTAGTCCAGTAGTCCAGACTTCAGGCCATTGAAATGCATGTAAAAGTGGTAGAGAACGGTGGAGACAATGATGGTGAGTAGTAGAATGGTAGCAGTGATTGGTAGACAGTAGACAGTAGATGGTGATGGTGTGAGCAGAAGGTTGCTAAATTTTCCTCAAGTAAAACAAGTTTTTTATAGTCCAGGCATACCCTAGACTTTTGCTAATGACAGGAAAATGGCTAAATGACAGTGTATAAGGCTGTTATGTAAGTAAGAACAGAAAAGGAAATAGTAAAGTAAAAACCGG
>JBBPTI010000052.1:0-30231 GCA_038093995.1 Tylopilus aff. callainus | reverse complement strand
CATTACCATGGTCAGATCTCTTTCTCTTGCTCAACAAAAATCAATCCTCTCTATGCTTAATGCTGGCCAGTCTGGTGAAGACATTGCCAAGAATACTGGTGTTAGCCCTTCTACCATATCCAGGCTTTGCTCCAAACACTGTTTTACCCTTCCCAAAGCTCTTGGAGGTCATCCATCCAAGCTTTCTTCTGCCAATATTTATTATGTCCAATATCTTATCTCAACTGGCAGGGCTAAAACTGCTGTTCAAGTGACCAGAGCCCTTACCAACATCATTAACCAGCCTCTCTCTGCCAATACTGTGCACTTGCACTTGAAGAAAGCAGGTATGAAGGCTGTAGTCAAGACCAAACACCCTATTCTTTCTGCCAAGTATTGCAGAGCTTGTTTGGATTTTGCTTATACCCATAAAGATTGGACAATAGAGGACTGGAAGAAGGTAATATGTTCTGATGAGACCAAAATCAATTGCCTAGGCTCAGATGGAAGGAAGTGGGTGTGGAAAAAGCATGGTGAAGGACTCAGTGATAGATTGGTGCAAGGTATTCTTAAGCATGGGGGAGGTTTTTTTATGATGTGGGGCTGTATGACTTGAGAGGGTATTGGCTATGCCAGCAAGATTGATGGTATGATGGATGGTAATCTTTACCTTCAGATTTTGAAGGATGAACTCTAGCAAACCATGGAGTATTATGGTTTAAATCCTCCTGACACCATTTTTCAGCAAGACAATGACCCCAAGCATACCTGTAGGATGGTCAAGGAGTGGCTAGGAGAGCAGGATTTTGAGACTATGCTATGGCCTGCACAGTTTCCTGATCTAAATCCCCTTGAACATCTTTGGGGATATCTTAAGAGAAGGCTTGCAGGATATGAACATCCTCTCAAAGGAGTTTATGAGTTGTGGGATAGGATTTAAGTGGAATGGGAGAAGATACTAGTTGAGGAGTGTCAGAAGTTGATTGAAAGCATGCCTAGAAGGATTGAGGCAGTGCTTAGAGCAAAGGAAGGCCATACCAAGTACTAAAATATCCAAATACCATTTGAAATTCAAAAGTGAAAAAATCCTTTCAATGGTGTTGTCAATTTAAAATAGACATATCTCCACAGCCACTGGGCCAAATCACATGATCTAAGGACCAATTTGTAGCCAAGAGCTTGTACTTTGTTTGGTTCTACCAAAGATAAGCGAAATTCCCACAGGTGATTGCAGGGTGTGAAGCACCTTTGTACCCTGCATTAGGGTCAAATATTGAAAGGGTTTTTGGAGTCACTGTAATGCACCTTGGTTAGCAAGTTCCTGTTATGATCCACTCATCCTCAATACTACACACAGGCCCTGCTACACTTTTTCCTTTACTCTGGCCCTTAGCTTGCTCACTCACACTCCCTCATAACTACTAATAACCCTTACAATGCCCTATGAGAGTGCTTCTCACCTCCTTATTGCATTCTGCTGTCCTTGCCTGCCTTACTCAGTCTTGCCTCTCTCATGGCTCTCTGCACATGACCTTGTCCCATGGTCACCTGATACACATATGATTTGTCAGTGATCCCTTGCAGCACAGTCTTGCTCCTGGTCACATGACTGTTAAGTTCATGATTCCCTGGCTCAAGTTTGAGCAGCAGAGATGGTCAGAGGGGATGGAGGTTGTGTGTGAATGCATGGAGGTGTAACAGAGGTATGGCAAATGTTGGAGCAGAGGTCAGAGGGGTGAGGTTTTGATGCAGGACTTATGTGTCATGTCTTTGCCAAGCTCCTAGCCTCATTGAGGAGAGAGAGAGAAGAGGTTGAGCTGTCAGACTTGAAGAGGAGAGAACTAATTTGATATTTGAACTGAGGATTACAACAAAGTATCTATGAGTTTATATATGGAGAACAAAGATAAGTAAGATGGAGGTGGGGATAAACCAAAGTCCAGAGCAGTGCACTGGAGGTGTAGGAGGTACAAGTGCCAGAGCTGTGTGAAGCACAGGCTGAACTCTAAGCACTAAGTGAAAGCTTATTAACAATGAAATATAAAATGACATGAGTCAAAGTCTGAATAGACAAGGTAGTATAAATAAGGAAATAGCATCAGAGATTGATGGACATAGGACTGGAAATATGAAGATAGACTTAGTGAAATTGTGGGATATGATGGTATTCCCCTCTTAGACCTGAACTCTTGAGGGCTGTAAGTGTGGACAATTGTCATACCCATTCTGGAACCCCTATAGCAAATCCTGGAAACTCCAGCACAATTCCAAAGTTCACATCATTTGAACTACTTTTCCACATGAGACATCCTTACCACATCCCATGCACCACCCAAACCATAATTTGTGCCATATTAGATTGTGCACAGCTTTGACTAGGTAACTTGCAGGTGATTAGATTCCAGAATTCACATCTCTGAACCAAGCACTGCTTTCACCTTATTTTCATTTGTCCTAGTTCTATTATTTGTAACTCTACATTCCTTAGTGTATCACCCTCTGGCATAGTTTCACTTCTGTACTCTGTCTTGATTACTGATTGCTGTATTTCTCTGTATCACATTCATAATCACCTCCATTCCTTATTCTGAATTCCACTACATACTTTAGTATATAAACTCTACAAATTCCAAGCTATACTTTAGTATGAATATTAATGAAAGTTTCCCTCCCATGCTTGAGTCCCTTGTCTACCCTTATCTCTGCCTTCCCTCCTAACACCTCCAACCTCTGAAATTAAGGACACAAGCCTTGATAAGGGTGTGATACACAAGTCCTGCACCAAGTCCTTACCTTGAACCCTCTAACTATATATACAGTACTCTGGCCCCCTCAGACTTACACTGGAGGACCAGACTTTGATAGTACAGTATATTCATACTCACACTTACAAGACTCACCATTCCATGGCCATGCATACTTGCTCCTCCCACCCAAGTGCTCTCAAGACTGTCTTAGGCAGTCACCAAAGTATCACTGGTGGATTTATCAGTTTCACCACCAGACCCCCTGCCTCATCCATATCTGCTCATTGGGGCATAGATACCTTGTCTCCACTTACAGAGCTACCAGACTCTGCAGAAGAACAATTCTTCAGAACCCCCTATTTTAGAATCCAAGATAAAGACCTTCTAGGTTGTCCTAGAGCTCTGGAGCCCAGAGATGGTGACAATGGTAGTGAACCTTCCAACCCATTGAGTCCCTCAAGTCAAACCTCTAGTCCAGACCCATTCTGGTGTAGAAAGTCAGGACTCTCTATGGTTGTATCTGGTTTTTTTCCTATATTTTATGGTCTTTCTTGCTGTGGTTCCAATTACTTACTTTGACTCCAGACTCACTTTAAATATAATCCAGTTCCTAGTCTGATGCAGTGGTTAGTTCAGAACTACCAGACTCTACTTGAACAGACCATTTTTTTTACCTTACTATTTCCTTTTCTGTTCTTACTTACATAATGGCCTTATATGCTGTCATTTAACTATTTTCTGGTCATTAGTCAAAGTCCAGGGTATGCCTGGACTATAAAAACTTGTTTCATCTTATGAAAAATTTAGCTACCTTTTGCTCACACCATCATCATCTATCATTTACTGTCTACTGTTCACCACTACCATTCTACCACTCACCATCATCATCTCTACCTTTCTCCACCACTTTTACATGCATCTCCATGATCTACAGTCTGGACTACTGGACTAATGCACCCTAAACTGACTGGTCCACTTCTTGGACCTCTATTAAGTGATTCCTATTTTTGTCTCACTAATTCCCTTTGCCAGAGTTCCTTTTGGGGTGAACATAATCACTCTCCCTCATATCCAGAACAACCAGGACTAGCAGGTTTCACCCCTAGTCTGCTTCCAGGTATCCTAAACACTTTACAACTGGAGCCTACTATGAAGGACTCAGAAAAGGGTTCCAGATAAAGTCTTTGACCTACTGCACACTGAGAGCTTGAAAATATTTTGGACCAATTCTGGAATCTCCAGATGAGTGAAGATTCCTCATTGTTTCAGCCCATATTACTGAATTCCACTGCCCACAACCACCTTGATCTACAGTGAGCTCAAAAACCATTCCAATGTTTGGTAGTTTTGTAGTATGTATGAAATAGCACCTGTGTGCGTGGGAATATCGCTTAACATTGGTGGGTGCGTGTGAAGTACTAACCATTGGCTATTTGCTGAGCTAGAAATCATGCGATTTGGCTCAGGGGTTGTAGAGATACATTCATTTTAAAACAAGAACATCATTGGAACAGTTTTTGAGCTTTTGACATCAAGAGTGACATTTCAATCAAACAATGGAATAGCTGTTGTAATTTTGTGCTACAAACAAAGATACACACATAAATATCATGTTTGAGTTTGATATAATTCCCACACCTCTTTATTTTCAACCACCACCATCATACAATCTCTCTTTACTACTCAACAAAGCACTATTCTTTCTCAGCTTGATGCTGGTCATTCCATTTGCTCTATTGCATCTAGCACAGGTCTTGGCATTGCCACCATCTCCAGACTTTGCTCCAAGAAGCATTCTAACCTTCAAAAATCTATTGGAGGTTGTTCATCCAAGCTTTCTTCTATCAATATTCATTATGCTTAACATCTTATTACCTCTGGAAAAGCTGAAAATGCTGTCCAGGTGACCAAAGCTCTTACCAACATCATCAACAAACCCCTCTCTGCCAGTACTGTTCATCTTCACTTGAAGAAATCTGGTATGAAAGCTGTAGTCAAGTGCAAACATCTTCTTTTTTCTGCCAAGCACTGCAAGGCTCATTTGGACTTTGCCTATGCTTATAAAGATTGGACCATGGATGATTGGAAGAAGGTAGTATGGTCTGATGAGATCAAAATCAATCACCTAGGGTTAGATGGGCACAAATGGGCCTGGAAAAAGGCAGGTAAAGGGCTTAGTGACAGATTAATAGAAGAAACTGTTAATTTTGGTGGTGGTTTTGTGATGATGTGGGGGTGTATGACTTGGCAGGGAGTTGGCTTTTGTTACACTTCACTCCCTTGCCACTACACTTCCATTCCATTCTTTCCTACACTCCCTTCTTTAGGCATAGGTACCCACACCACAGTGCTGTGACTTGGTAACATCCACCCTTGCTCACATACCACAGCAGCACAAGCTTACAGCATCAGGGCACCTGACCAAGGTAGTGCAAAGCCCCTTTTACCTAAGCAGCTGACACCATAGCAACTGTGGATGGCGCCATTGCATGCCTTATTTGCACACTTCAATCCCACACCAATGGCATTTCTTCTGCATATCATATGATTCCCTTATTTCCTTTTTCCTCCAATCACAGAATCCCCACTATTGTGCCATCACTCACCACCCTATTCCACACCTATAGCAATAGCCCCTCAGTATTGCCTCCTTTGCACAGACCAGGCCAGTTTTTGTCTTGCATTTCCATACTTAGTAACTTGGCTGGCCCTTATGCTATTCAGATGGAGTTCCAATCTAGGTAGCTAGTAGTATATAAACCCCCATGTAACTCATTGGAACCCCAATCAATTCTTCTGCTATGTAGCCAAAGGTACTTGGTGCCCAAGGTTGTTTCATTAAGAATCATTTGCCACTTCACCATCATCATCTCCAACAACCTCCCTGAAGCACCCCACCCCACTCTCCAGAACACAGGACCCTCACAGCAGTGAGCAGTATTGTACCAATGTTTAGCCTTTCTAACATTGAAGGACACTAGTGAATGCTAATCATGCCTAGTTGGCCCCCACTTCTCTCATGGCTGAGCAAGAAGTTGGACAGCATCTAGTAGTCGCCCCTTGCCCACAGCACCCAATCAATCTTGACCTCCTTGCTACCATTGCTTTGTGCCTTGAAGCTGACACCACTGCTGAGCTAGAAAGGAGCCAGCAGGACTTTCAGCAGGGGTTCAACAACTGCATTGCTGAATGGAGTCAAAGGAGTACTCAGGCTTCATCAGCTATGCCTGATCTAGTTTATCCCCCATTATCCTTTGCTGACCCAAATGACTATATTCCGCCTACACCATCTCCTCTCTCACCTGCTATCCTCCACCACCTCATAGCTGAGGCAGAAGAACACCAACACCAGTACACCACCTACACCACCTTCATTGAGGCACAACTTGCTTGCCCCCTTACTTGCTCCCCTGACTATTGTGCCTGCGATAGACCCTATCCTTTCTGTCACCTGCAATGCCTATTCCACCTGAACAAGCATGCTGCTTCAAGTATTGTTTGAACAGAAGATACTCCTGGCCACCTTTGCCCCCAAAACAGCTTGTGGTGACCTGCCAAATTTCTTTAAAACTTTTATTTCTTACTTGTTACTCACTTCTTGTTCTTCTTTTCATACCTATGGATGTTCCCACTTTTCTTCTACTACTCCCTGTTCTTTTTCTGTTTTATCAGTTTCTTATTGTTTGTTTTGCTTACCTATTTCATTGTATGCACAGTTCAGACAAACTGTAATACCCTTGTTCTTTTCATCTGCACACCTTACAGCAAGTACTCTATAGGCACTACCTCTGCTACTGCATTACACAGAGAGACCTTTTGCTATGAAGTAAACAGCAATGGTTGGCCAGATAACCAAGCCAATGACTGGTAGCTATTTCTTGAAATCTATAAAGCTCTCAGTTTAGCCATAGGGGGATTACTAAGCAAACTGAAGAAGCACTCAGGTCCAAGAAAGATATGGATCCTAAACAGGCTGAGACCTGGAGATTGGCAAGATTAGAAGACCATCATCTGCTCAAGACCTCTAGCACCACTTCCATTTGAGAGCCAAAGAAGCCAAAGAAGCTGGTACAAGAAAGCCACAACTAAGCAAATAAAGAAAGAAACTAGGTTCCAATATGTCACAGGAACTCCTCAATACACTCACTGACCCTACTGTTGGGATAACTGACAAGCTGAATGCAGTGGTGGCTGAGTTTGGCACCATAACCCAGCAGAATGTATAGCTTGTGCAGTCATTGCATGCCTCGAACAATGAAATCTTGCATTTCAAAGCCCTAGTAACTCAAGGGTAGATTATAGTCACAACACTCCAAGGCCAGATCATAGCTGCTGGTCCCCCTGGGACAGTGAAGAAAGTTGAGTTGTTTGCAGATCCAGGAGAATATGACAGCAATATTGCCAAGTTCGAAGAATGGTGGACAAAGATGAAAGCATGGTTGAAAGTAAACACCCATGTCACACCAGCTGCTAGCTATAAAGCAGTTGTTGTGGTGCTCTTCTGCCTCAAAGAACCCAAAGCTGGACTGTTTGCACAAACTTGCCTCACTTGAGGCAACGTCTATACCTGGAATGACCTAAAAGAAGAGGTCAAAGGACTATTCTGGGCCACCAACCAGAAGGACTGGGCCTGCCAACAGCTCAAGGAGTTCAAGCAAGGAGGAATGTGCACTAACAACTTCCTAGTTTGATGGGAAGCCCTCTACCAGCAAGCAGACATTGACAACACCCATGCGATCCGCTTGCTAGAACAAAATACCTCCCAACAAATCATCACTCAGCTGTTCAAAGAAGGAAAGTGCTCTGATAACCCAGCAGTCTACCTGACCAACATAAGGAAGACTGGGACCACTATGGAAGCACTGCAGTACATTTGGAGATCAGAAAGAAGGGTCCTGAATAGAATAAGCATGTGAGGCTTAGCAGCTGAGAATGCCAAAGAAGGAGTTTTTGCCCTTAGCAGCTCCAACAGCCAGGCCAAGTGCTTTAATTGCAAATGCACTGGCCACTACATCAAGGATTGCAGGCAGCCAAGAGTCAATCAATGCCCCTCATGCAAGTTCATGCAAGGGGGCCACAGCACCTATTGCAAGTTATGAAGGACAATCTGGCACATCCTGCTTGCTGAAGACAAAGAATTTGACCACAACACCCTGCTTAGGATGAAGGAATTAGCCATGGTGGTGAAGAAGCAGACTAACCCCAAAGAAAAGTTGGGTTTTCAGGTCATTTGTTACAACAACAATGGAAAAGACTGAGCCTGAAGAGTGTGTCAGGTGCTTTGATGGCTAGAGAAAGATTCATCACATGTTCCTATGTTTTCTGCATCACCTCTAATAACTGTATAGTACCTATTTTCTTGCCCAGTCAAGAGGAGCCTGCTTTGTGGCTTGGCAGCAACCATGAACCAAATGCCATGCTTAATTCCTCTTTATACTCCACTCCACCTCTGACACCCCCACATGTGCAAACCCCAACAAAGACTCCCCCCATTATCTGCATTCTCAGCACCAATTGGCAAGAGATCTTGCTAGAAGTAAGGGTCAAGACCAAGACTGGTGACTTTGTAACTGCATCCACTTTACTCAACAGCAGCACCCAGTCCACCTTCATACACAAGGACTTTGCTAGGAAGCATAGCATCCCTCTTAAAAAGCTTGACAACCCCATACTCATCTACAACACCAATGGAACACCAAACAAAGCAGGCCCAGTAATGCATACCACCACTGTCTTACTAGAGTATCAGGGCCATATAGAAAAGACTCAGGTTGAAGTAACCAACCTTGGGACAAAGGATCTAATCTTGGGGTACCCATGGTTGAAGACACACAACCCCAAGATTGACTGGAAGAAAGGAACAATAGAACTCCTGGATTGCCTGGAGTTATGCAACTATGAAGGGATCTCTTGGGTAGTCCAACAAGCCAAAGAACAGGAGAAAGAAGCAGGTATAGATATAAAGGAAATGAAGGAAGGACCTGCTAAAGAACCAAGGGCTCAGGATTTAGTGCTGAAGAAGTACCACCCATATCTTTGGGTGTTTGAGCAGAAAGAATCCAAGTGCATGCTGGTTTGCAAACCATGGGATCATGCCATAGAGCTAAAAGACTCCTTTAAGCTGAGGAAAGGATGCAATATTCCCCTAAGTCCCCAGGAGCAGAGGAAGGTGGATGACTTCATCGACAATCAGCTATACAAAGGGTATATCCATCCCTTGAAGTCCAAACAGACAGTACTGGTCTTCTTTATTCCAAAGAAGGATGGAAAGAAGCATATGGTACAAGACTACCAATATCTCAACAAACATACCATACACAACAACTATCCCCTACCCCTTATTGTGCAGCTTGTCAATCAGCTCAAAAGTGCATGCCTCTTCACCAAGATGAACCTACAATGGGGATACAACAATGTTCGCATCAAGGAAGGAGATGAATGGAAGGCTGCATTCACCTGTCACCATGGAGCATTTGAGCCCCTTGTCATGTTCTTTGGGCTCTGCAACTCACTGGCCACATTCCAAACAATGATGAATGAAATCTTCGCAGATATATCTGCCAATGTTCTAGTATACATCAATGATCTGATGATCTTTACCCCAACAGACAACAAACAAGAACATCAGAAAATTGTCCTTGAAGTACTCTGGTGGCTTGAAGAAAATGATTTGTTCATCAAACCCTCCAAATGCATATTCTTGGTGCAAGAAGTAGAGTTTCTCAAAATGATAGTAGGAGTGAATGGAGTAAGCATGGATGGCATGAAGGTAAAGGCAATCATGGATTGGCCAAGGCCAAAGGATGTCCGAGGAGTCTGTTCCTTCCTTGGCATGGTGAACTTCTACCACAGATTCATCCAAGACTTCACTAAAGTGGCATGTCCACTACATGACCTTACCAGAAAGGATGAACCCTTCTGCTGGACTGATGCCAAGGAAGCAGCATTCACTGGACTCAAGGAAGCATTCACCACAGCACCTGTACTTGCCTACCCAGACAATGACAAGAGGTATTGGCTCAAAAGCAATGCCTCATCCTTCACCACAGGTGCAGTATTATTGGTGGAGCAAGGAGACAAGTGGCACCTGGTCACATATTCATCACACATCATGATGCCCAAAGAGTGAAACTACCCAATTGTGGATAAGGAGATGCTAAGTGTCATAAGGGCACTAGAGACCTGGAGGCATTACTTGGAAGGAATCACTCATGAGTTTCAGATTTGGAATGATCATTAGAATCTGACCTGGTTCATGACCTGACAGAACCTCAATTGGCAACAGGCCCAATGGGCCCAGTATTTGTCCCAATTCAACTTCAAATGGTTCCACAAGCCTGGCTCAACAATGGGAAAAGCCAATGCCCTCAGTAGGAGAGAGGATCTTGCAGTAGGTGACAAAGATGACAACCAGCATGTGCTGGTAGTTCCTCCAGAAACCATCAGAGTACAGCAGACAAAGAATATCTCACCACCAGTCATCTTGCATCCAAGCAGCGATGCCCTAATGGACAGCATTTCCCATGAAACAATCAAGCTCCTGGCGCCAGTTCAGGCCTGACTAGAGGTGTCAGAGTACACCATCTCTGATGGATGTTGCATGAAACAAGGGAAGATGTTTGTTCTGCTGGCCTGCCAGCCTTGGGTCCTCCACTTACACCATGATGCCTCACTTGCAGGCCACCTCGGGATCAAACAGACACTGGAAGGCATTTGCTGGTACTACAACTGGCCAAGTATCACCAAGGATGTTCAGGACTATGTAAAGCATTGCACCCACTGTGCACAGGTAAAGCCCAGTAACCAACCACCACAGGAAAGTTGCAGCCGCTCCCAGTCCCTGCTGGGCCTTGGGAAGATATCTCTGTCGACTTCATCACCAGACTTCCAGAGTCCAACTCCTATACCACCATTCTAACAGTTGTTGACTGATTCTCCAAGGCCATTGAGCTTGTCCCTTGCAACACTACCTGCACTTCTGTTGACCTCACCAGCATCTACCTTCACCACATCTGGAAGCATCATGGACTACCCTGTAGCATCATATCTGACCAAGGACCTCAGTTCACATCAAAACTCATGACTGACCTTTGTCAGCAGCTTCACATCAAGCAACAGCTTTCCACAGCATACCATCCACAGACTGACAGGCAGACCAAATGGATGAATCAAGAAGTAGGGCAGTACTTATGCCTCTACTGTGCAGACCACCCAGAGACCTGGTTCAAGTAACTCCCACTCGCCCAGTTCACCATCAATAATCACATCTCCTTTGCCACCAGTCAAACCCCCTTTGCCCTCACCCACACATACTCCCCAGTTATTGGCATCAAGCCCACTATCACACTGTCCCCTATGGCCGATAACCTAGCAAACCAGTATGCTTTCCACCTTGCCAACACCTGTGCCCATCTTCAAGAGTTCCAGACACACATGAAATGCTCCAGCAACCAACATCAGTCTTCTGCTCCCTTGTACCAGCCTGGCAACAAGGTATGGCTCTCCTCTAAACATCTCCACACCCCTCAGCCCACAAAACTCCTCAACCAATGGCTCAGACCCTTCTCTGTCCTCAAGCACATTAGACCCAATACAGTCCACCTCCAGCTCTCATCCTCCTTCTGCATTCATTCCATTGTCAATGTCTCTCATATCAAGCCCTACCTCACCCTGCTGCCGGAACAGCACATTCCCACATCCTCCACTCCAGTTATCCTACCCTCTGACACTGATGGTGAATATGAGGTCAATTACATTGTCGACTCCTGCCCCTATGGTCATGGTCTGCAGTATCTAGTCCATTGGAAGGGCTATGACACATCTGAGTGCACTTGGGAACTGCACTCCAACCTCACTCATGCCCCTGAAGCCATCAATGCCTTCCACAAAGCCCACTCTTCTGCCCCTCACTCCATCTCCTCCCTCAACATCCACACCCTCTTCCCAGCCCATCTTCCAATCTATCTGGAATCTGGATCTTAAGGAGGGGAACATGTTATGCTTCACTCCCTCACCACTATACTTCCATTCCATTCTTTCCTACACTTCCTTCTTTAGGCATAGGTATCCATGCCACAGTGCCATGACTCAGTAACATCCATCCTTGCTCACATACCACAGCAGCACAAGCTTACAGCATCAGGGCACCTGACCAAGGTAGTGCAAAGCCCCTTTTACCTAAGCAGCTGACACCATAGCAATTGCAGATGGCGCCATTGCATGCCTTATTCACACACTTCAATCCCATGCCAATGGCATTTCTTCTGCATATCATACAATTTCCTTATTTCCTTTTTCCTCCAATCACAGAATCCCTGCTATTGTGCCATCACTTGCCACCCTATCCCACACCTATAGCAATAGCCCCTCAGTATCGCCTCCTTTGCATGGACCAGACCAGTTTTTGTCTTGCATTTCCATACTTAGTAACCTGGCTGGCCCTTATGCTATTCAGATGGAGTTCCAATCTAGGTAGCTAGTAGTATATAAACCCCCATGTAACTCATTGGAACCCCAATCAATTCTTCTTGGGTCTTCCCTCACAAGGCACCCACTCTACTAGAAGCTCAATTGATACCACTACTTCCCTTACTACACTTCTGCTATGCAGCCAAAAGTACTTGGTGCCTGAGGTTGTTTCAGCTTTGCCACCAAAATTAATGGTAGGATGGATGGGAACCTGTCATATCCCACAATCTTGCCAAGTCTACCTCTGTTATTTCTGGTCTCCTGTTCATCAATTTCCAGACTTATTTTCTTATTTATACTATCTTGTCTATTCAGACCTTGACTCATTTCATTTTATATTTCATTATTAATAAGCTTTTGCTTAGTCTTTAGAGTTCAGCATGTGCTTTGCACAGCTCTGGCACTTGCACCTCTGATGCACTGCTTTGGATCTTAGTTTATTCTACCACTGTCTTACTCATCTATGTTCTCTGTATATAAGCTTGTAGATACTCTGTTGTAACCTCAGTTTGAATATCAATTTAATTCTCTCCTCTTGAGTCTGACAGCTTGACCCCTGCTCTCTCTCTTTCTCTTGCCAACAAGGCTAGGAGCTCAGCAAGGACATGACACATAAGTCCTGTGTCAAAGCCTCATCCCTCATCCCTCTACTCTGACCTTTGCCACACCTTCAGTACACCTCCATGCATTCACATGCAACTGCTGTCCCCTCTGACCATCTCCACTGCTCAGACTTGAGCTGGAGAAGACATGAACTTAACAGTATATTCAAACTCACACTTGTCAAGTTCCCTGAACACTCATGACCACCTGCACTGCTCATGCCTCTCATGCTTCCTTTCTTCAGACTGCCTTTGGCAGCTCCTGCACCATCCCAGGTAAGTTCACCAGCTTCACTGAATGTGCCATTGCCCCCTCCATCTTGACCCACCACTAACACCTGCTTACTCTGCTCATCCCACTTCCATTCCACTTTTAGGATTTACCAGAGGATAATGAAGGCCTATACAACCAACACCCTTGTAACCTGGTTCCAGGGCATGAAGCAGGAGGTGGAGATAATGGTGGAGATGACAAAGATAACAGCAATGACTTGGGCTCATCTTCTGACTCATCCAACCATGCTGAACAAGATATTTTTGACGATAATGGAGATGAGACCTCAAATAATGTTCCTTTAGTCTATGAACCCCTATCCAAACTTGCTGATGCAATCTGCAACATGACCTGTCATGCCCTTCATCACAGAAAGCACTCCTCTGATCCCAAAATGAAGGTCTGTGAACCAGACACCTTTGACAGGTCTGACCCAAAGAAGCTCCACCCTTTTGTTGTTCAATGTAAAATTAACTTCCAGGCCAACCCTAAGGACTTCAGAAAGGACTGTAAGAAGGTTACCTTTGCACAATCCTACCTGAAGGTGATGGCCCTGGACTACTTTGAGCCAAATCTGCTTGGAGTTGATACCTCCAAAACTCATCCATTCTGGATGGATGATTGGCCATCATTCTTGTTTGAATTACAGATGAACTTTGGTCCCCACAACCTGGTCACTGAGGCAGAATCCCAGCTAGAGAACCTGCAGATGTGCAATAACCAGCACATCACCAAGTACATCATAGAGTGAAACTGTCTAGCTACCCAAGTCTGTGAATAGAGACCCAGTGCTCTTCACCAGAACTTCTACAATGGACTTCCAAACAGCATAAAGGATGAAATAGCACATCAGGGCAAGCCTGGCACAATTAGCTCACTGTGTGCTCTGACACAGCAGATTGACCAAAGGTACTGGAAGCATAAGGAAGAAATCACTTGGGCAACCAAGACCTCTGAATCAAATAATGCCCCTTCATCCTCCAAGTCATCCAGTCCCTCTGCCTTCACTTACTCTGCACCTCCATCAACCACACCCACCCCCAATGGTAAATCTGCCAAGGATACTGAGTCCAAGGGCAAGACTGCCACTGTAGAGAGTGGTACATCTCTATGGTGGTATCCCTACATCTCACATCCTTTCATATGGTCTCTATGCCCCTTTTGTTTCTACCTTCACCCCCCCTTCTTATCTTGTACAGTAGGACTGGTCAACCAGATGCAAGTCTGTCAATAAGTCCAGAAGACTGTCAGTTTTGTTTCATTTCATGTTCTCTTAACTAGATTATTCTTGTTTCTTCTTTAGACTCAGGTTCCTACAGTTATACCTAAGTCTCAGGCATTCCCAGACTATAAAGCAATGTCATAGGAACTTGGAATGTAGCTTCCATTTTAGCTCTTACTGCACCATTTACTGTTTACTGACCATTTACTGCTCACCAACTATTTACTGCACTGCTACCACTCACCCATTACAACCATCTCATCTCCTGTCACTGCCCCTGACCACTAATGCTCTACAAGACTATTGGACTTGTGCTTCTCACTGGTCAACTACTCAAGGACTTCCCTGCTCCACTTCCTGTGCTCCAGAGTCCCTTAGGGGCAAGCCTATCACTTCCCACACACACTGACAACCCCTAGAACTTCTACCAAAGTCTACCCCAGAGTCCTTGTCTTCTTTACAACTGGAGCCCACCACAAGGGGCTTACAACGGGGTTTCAGATGAAGTCAATGACTCATTGCCCAGTGACCCAACCTTGAAAATTTACATGCACATTTTCACAATTTGCAAATCAGTGAGGACTCCACCTTATTTCATCTGGTGTCACCCTCAAATGCAAGACATAACTGTTTCGACCTCCCTAATATAACCAACCATAAGCTTAGTTCACTAACAGGTGATAGCTCAGACTGTTCTTCTACTAATTTGGATTGGCTGAATAAATCCCATCTCTGCTCTACATCAACTGTTTTAGCTGATACACAGCCATCATGTTCCTGGCAGACCCCTAGTGTTGAGACTCTGAGTCTGACTGTCACAGAAGAAATTCTAGATGACAAGCCAAATGTAGGACCTTTCATTCCTGGTGGATATATAGAGTCCACTCCCAGGAGAGTGGAAGGAAACCTCCCTGCATCTCAGATTTCCAGCTCACTTTCACCACTTACTGCAGACTACTTACCCCAGTCATCTCCATCTCCTAGCACATCATCTTCCACCACTCCATCCCTACAAGATCTCTTTGATGACACTGAGGGCTCTTTTTGCCCAAGTCTGCTACCACCAGCCTGCATTTTTCACACTCTGTTGTTGCTCACTGCATCCTCCAGTCTTGCACCTATTCCCATACCACTCTTCTATTTTCACCTTTCCCAACCTCCACTTCCTCCTATAGTCCCTCCACCTGGACCAATGGCTAACCAAGGTGCTACTAGGCCTGCCTATGGTGCTTGTGGTGCTCCCAAATTTACTGGGGAGATACCTACTGAGCTTCCCCACTTTCTAGACCAGGTTGACACTCTAGGAACTGCTGCCAGTCTTACTGCTACAGAGAAGATTTGTGCTATGCCACCTATGATGAGTTGGACTGCTGGAAAACCCTCAAAGAAGCCACTGCAGTTCCAGCCAATTGAAACCAGTTTATAGATGTGGTCAAAGATTTTTACCCTGGTTGTGAAAGCACTAACAAATTCTGTCATGCTGACCTTCAGTACCTAACCCATGAGACCAGCACAAAGCCTATATGCACCCTTGCTGACTTTTCACAGTATCACCACAGTTTTATCAAGATTGCCATGCCACTAGTTCAGGTGAGGAAGCTCTTGGACTTAGACTGAGACACTCTGTTCCTTGCTGGACTTTTTATGGACTTGGCAGCTCAAGTCCACCACCACCTTCTCATTACTAAAACCATGCACCATCCCACTGACCCATATTCCATTAAAGATACTCTGGAGGCCACCCAGTTCCTATTAACTGGTGTAGCTCTTTGTCCCCTTCTGACTCCAACTCCATACTACCCAGCATGGGCTGCCCCCATAGCCCTGCCAGTTGCTCTGCCACAGACCACTCTGCCATTTATTGTTATGACCTCATGTTATGACCTCGCATGCCACCTTGTCTCTTTTTTTCCTTTCTCAGACTCTCCCCTATCCCAGTACTGGCAGCACTCCTGGTCCAGCTGCTAACAGCATTCACACGCCACACAATGGCTGCACCAAGCTGTGATTACCTTAGTAAGCAGGCCCAGACCCCTACACAGCCCCATGACATCATCAGCACACCATATCGCACCATAATCACACCATCTTGTGTCATCGGTGCCCAGGCTGCGTAGGGCAGTGCAGTGACTCCCCATGACTCACCTTCAGCCAGTAGCATAAGCCCTGCACTCCCACATCTACCCTAAAGTACCCGTATGTAGTAATAGGACGACAACACGTACAAATACCCTGTAAACGTATATAAGCTTGGCAATTCAGCCCCAGAATTCTCATTTGAGTTATTCTGGGTTTTCCCCTTAGTCCTCAGTTGACACCTGGGCACCTGCTAGCTCCTGTCATCTTTGCCTCTCGCTGTTCATACCAGCTCACTGACAGCCCCACCTAAGGGTTGTTTTATAATAACTTGAATCTCTTTGCTTCGCCGCTGCTACCGTCGCCACCCCAAAGACCATCCATCAGTGAGCTAGGCAGAGTTGTTGGCCGTCGTTACTGACAGCCCTCTGCCCCAGTGAACCCCGCCAAGATCACCATCCCATGTCCTGAGTATGCAGTTGACATCGCCACCCTCGCCGCCAGCACCCAGCTCTTTATAGAAGAGCACCCCCAGCTTTTCGCCCAAGTCTTCAACCCCACCTCTGCTGCAGCACAGAGAGAAAGGAGGTTAGCAGGGGAGTACAGAGAAGTAAAGAAAGAAGAGGAGGAGGAGTTAGTTTTACCGCTGTCCCCTGCCCCTTTGCCTAAGCGTGAGTCGACACCCCCTGAGTTAGTTGACCCAAACGACCTCGAGGATCCCTACTGTGACCTGACCTGACCTGACACCCGCTGCCGCCTCAACGAAGAGTACTGTCGTTGGCAAGAGAACTGCACCTGGTACCTAGTTGAAGAAGCCCGCCTTGCCCGCTGCGAGAGAATTGCTGCAGCAAGAGCTGCCCACCGAAACGCTGCCACCACCCTCATCCGTCCTGACATCGGTCAGGGATGCCTTTGCCCTTGCACATCTTTGCACCGCCCTCGCTATTTTTAGCCACCTCATAGTAGCCCCTGCTACTATTACAGTACCACTTCTTGTTCATGCCTATCTACATTTGGTAACAGGCATCCTCCTTTTTCACTACCCCACTCTCCTATGATAGTTCAGCTCCTGCTGATCATTACTACCTTTCTCATTGTCTTCTTTTCTTGTCTTCTCGCCTATCTCCTTTGCTGCCTTTTTTCCCTTTTAGCCTTACAGCTAACACCCCTCCAAGCCCAGCTTGCGATTAGAGAAGGAGCCTACTCCATCACCCTTGGCTTTGAAAGGCAAGCCATCCACACCAAAGAAGAACAGCCGCAGCAGAATTATGGCTGGTAGTTATTGAATAAAACTTTTTTCTTTTGAAACTCCGAAGTGATAAATATAGGACAACTGTTTACGCGACTCTGACGGAAGGAGGACAAACAGAAACGACTGAGACCGATCAGCCAACCACAGATAACACCAGTTAGATCCACCCCATATAAGGCAACCAGGCACCCAGCCATAATTGAAGAGTATCGAAGAAGAACCTGGGTGATCAGAAATGGAAAAAGAGTCCAGATCCATAAGATACACATAGCCTGCCACTATGTTGGCATCCATGCTCCAAATCCTCGCCGATCCGAACCTCATGCTGGAGGACAAGATTGCTGCCATTGCATTAGAGTTCACTACGCTAACCAAACAAAATCAACAACTCTACAACAGGTGCGTCGAAGAACAGAAGAAGACTGTGGCCCTGTTGAAGGATGTAGCCGCTCTTGAGCAGACAGTAAGTAACCTGAATAGTGCTGCCGCTGCCAGAGGAAAGGCTGCTAGAAAGGTAGAAGTTTTTGCTGATCCAGGAGATTACGAGGGATCGGTAGCGAAGTTTGAAGAATGGTGGGCCAAGATCAAGGCTTGGCTTCACACCAACCGGTCCACTATTCTGCCGAAAAGCTATGAGGTGGTAACTGCAGTCCTATCTCGTCTTAAAGGACCGAAAGCTGGGCCGTTCGCCCAGACCCGACTTCGCTGCGGACAAAGCTATACCTGGGAAGAACTAGTCCAAGAAATAGAAAGCCTCTTCTGCTCCGTCAATCAGAAGGACTAGGCCATCGCCCAATTAGAACAACTTCACCAAGGCACCCTCTGGATGGACGACTTCCTAGTCTGATGGGAGGCTCTATATCAGATGGCCAAAATAGACGACAGCCATGCCATCTGGCTTCTTGAGTGAAACACGGCCCGACACATTATCCTCCAAATATTCAAGAAAGGCACCCAAAAGTCAACCCCGGTGGCCTACCTATAGAATATCCACAATGTGGGATGCGCAATGGAAGCCCTTACATTCATAAGGGGCCAACCATCGACGTATCAGCCCTGCAGGGACCGAATGGAGGTAGATCGTTTCGAAGAAGCAGACAAAGAAGTGATCTTCGCTATTAAAGGAAGCCCTGGGAAGTGTTTCAACTGTAAAGGAACTGGCCACGTGGTGTGCGATTGCAAGAAGCCGAAGAATCAGTGTTCTGAATGTCATTTCCATGGAGGTGGACATCGGTTCAGCTGCTGAAGAAGAAAGGCATGTCATGTTGCCATGGCTGAAGATGAAGCAAACATAGCCGCGATCAAAGAAGAGGATTTTCCCAATGCCGGGAAAGAGCAGAAGGGAAAAGGCAGAGCCTAGGAGACAATCTGGGTGTCTCACAGACTAACAATCATCTCTTGATGGAACTAACTAAGCTCGTGACTGTACTAACGACTTTAGTATCTAATGTAACCGGTCTAGGGGGGTCTCCTAGTGAGCCCTGCAGGGACCGAGATACTAAAACTGTGCTTAATTCCCCTAAATCCATCGAAACCCCAGAAATCCTAAAGATGTATATGAGGGTAATTCATAAAGGAAAAGAAATAAAACTAACAATACAGATTAAACCCTCTCACAACAAATGGTACACGAGTGCAGAAGCACTAATCGACAGTGGGGCCAACCTAACACTCATTAGCCACAAATTCGTCCAAGAGAACGACATCCCCACACTAACCACTCCCAGGACCATTGTTGTGTATAATGCAGATGGATCTGAGAACGCCAGAGGACGAATCACGGAGGAGGTGAAAGTTTATT
Organism: Tylopilus aff. callainus; assembly: GCA_038093995.1. Classification (NCBI taxonomy): domain Eukaryota; kingdom Fungi; phylum Basidiomycota; class Agaricomycetes; order Boletales; family Boletaceae; genus Tylopilus; species Tylopilus aff. callainus. The sequence continues at coordinate 10,810 of JBBPTI010000052.1, read as the reverse complement.
GCAACATAAACAGACATCGAGAGTTGCTCTGAGTGTACGTAACCAACATCAGGAATAATGACATAATTCTAGGGTACCCATGGCTTCGGGAGCATAATCTGCGGATCGACTGGAGGACAGAGAAGATCCAATTCATGAATTGTCCAAAGACCTGTAACTACGACCGCCCCAGTCGGACTGCCCATGTACAGGAAGTATTGGAAATAGGGCATGCTGAAGAAAGGAGTCAAGACAGGGCTCAAGCTATAGAGGCACCACTGGAGGACACCCTCAAACTCATACCAGCAGTGTACCAACGTTACCGACAAGTGTTCTCGCAGAAAGAATCGAAAAGGATGCCACTGAGGAAACCCTGGGATCATGCCATAGAGCTGAAAGAGAGCTTCAAACTGAAGAAGGGCCGGATCATTCCCTTGAGCCTGAATGAGCAAAAGGAGGTGGATGACTTTGTTGAAGATCAACTGTGCAAAGGATATATTTGACTGTCCAAATCTGAACAAATGTCACCAGTCTTCTTTGTACCTAAGAAAGACAGCCGGAAATGGATGGTCCAAGATTACCAGTACCTCAATGAACATACCGTCCGAAATAACTACCTGCTCCCCCTAATCTCACAGCTCATAGATAGGCTGAAGGGTGCCAAACTCTTCACCAAGATGGATCTCCGATGGGGCTATAATAACGTGCGGATCAAAGAAGGAGATGAATGGAAGGCAGCCTTTGTGTGTCATCAAGGCGCCTACGAACCAACAGTAATGTTCTTTGGGCTTTGTAACTCCCCCACCACCTTTCAGACCATGATGAATGAACTCTTCGTGGACATGCCCGAAGTAATTGTGTACATCGATGACCTATTAATCTACTCACAAGATGGGGATGATCAGACACATGAGAAAAAGGTATTGGAAGTGCTGGAGAGGCTGGAAAAGAACGATCTGTTTATAAAACCCAAGAAGTGCTCATTTTCCACCTCTAGTGTAGAGTTCCTAGGGATGATCATCACTCCCACTGGAATAAGGATGGACCCCGGGAAGGTAAAGGCAGTGACTGACTGGCCAACCCCGACCACCTTACGACAAACCAGGGGCTTCCTTGGTCTTGCTAACTTCTATCACCATTTCATTAAAGACTATTCACAGATAGCCCATCCCTTATATGATCTGACGAAGAAGGACTCTATCTTCGAGTGGATGGAGGAGTGTGAAGCTGCCTTCCAAGAGTTAAAACAGTGTTTCACAACCGCCCCCATCCTTGCCTACCCTGATAATGACTGTCGGTACCGCCTTGAAAGCGATGCCAGCAACAGTACGGTCAGAGCAGTGTTATCCATACTGAAAGAGGAAAGGTGGCACCCGGTAGCATTCTCATCCCACTCCATGACCCCCAAACAACGGAACTACCCCATCGCTGACAAAGAAATGCTCAGCATGATCTCCACATTAGAACAGTGGAGGCACTATTTGGAAGGAGCCCAGCACAAGTTCGAAATCTGGAATGATCATCAAAATCTCACCTGGTTCATGAGTTGACAAGATCTCAATCACTGACAGGCCTGATGGGCCCAATATCTGTCCTGCTTTCATTTCAAATGGTGCCACAAAGCTGGGTTGCAGATGACGAAGGCAGATGCACTGTCCTGACAGTCGGATGTGATTACAAAAGGGGAAGAGGACAATAAGTTGGTATTGGTCATTCTCCTAGAACAGATTTGGCAGGTTGAGAAGGGAAAAGAGATGCTGGAGATAATGATGCTGGGTGAGGAATTAACCGATGACATCTCCCACCAGACTATCCAATTGCTGGAATCCACCCTCAAGAAGTTGATGGCTCAGGGTTATGAAATTACGGACTGCCTCCTGAAGCGAGCAGGCAAGATCTATGTACCCCCCACCCTACACATGCAAATCATCACTCAGCACCATGACTCCGCCATGAGCGGACACCCTGGCATGCTCTGAATGGTGGAGCTCCTGGCACGGTCGTATGCATGGCCCGGAATGAGGAAAGATGTCGAGCAGTATGTACAGGAGTGTACCCAATGCGCCCGAGCCAAACCTGGTAACCAGCCACCAAAGGGGGAACTGCAACCCCTACCAGTACCTGACAGACCCTGGGAGGACATCTCCACGGACTTCATTACTAATCTCCCCATTGCAGGAGGAAAGGATGCAATACTCACTGTCGTAGATTGCTTCTTGAAGGAGGTAGAGTTAATTCCTTGCACCAAGACATGCTCGGCCACAGAGCTAGCAGACCTCTACCTCCAGTACGTGTGGAAGCACCACGGACTCCCACGGACTATAGTGTCCAATCAGGGACCCCAATTTGCAGCCACGCTAATGACATCACTCTGCACCCAACTCGGGATCTCGGTAAAGAAGTCCACTGCTCACCACCTGCAGACAGATGGACAGACAGAGTGCATGAATAGAGAAGTAGGGACTTATCTCCATTTGTATTGCACTGAATGACAGAATGACTGGGCACGCTGGCTGCCCCTGGCCCAATTCTCTTTGAATGCAAAGCAGTCCACTGCTTTTAAGTTCTCCCCCTTTCAAGTCACACGCATATATCAACCCCGGATGGGGATTGAGCCTCAAGATTCGAAATCGCCTGCTACGTCTGCACTTGCCCAAGACTACCAGACCATTCTTTGTCAGACCAAGGAGCATCTAACCCAGGCACAAGAGTGAATGACTATCACGGGGAATGCCCACTGAACCCTGGCACCCTCCTATGCCATCGGGGACCATGTCTGGCTTGCCACTGATAACCTAACATTACCATTCCCTTGCCGAAAACTCACCGACTAATGGATCAGCCCCTTCCCTGTTGTGTCCATGAAAGGCCCAAATGCAATTGAATTGCAGCTCCCCTCTTACATCCACATTCACCCCGTTGTTAATATCTCCCGGACCAAGCCCTACGTAATCCTGGACCTGCAGCAGCCTGATCCTATCCTGGGTCCTGCCATTATCACCAATGGACAGGACGCTGAATATGAAGTCGACTTCATCATCGATTCCCGGCTGCATGGTCGCAGTGTCCAGTACCTCATTCACTGGAAGGGTTACCCAGACATGGATCGCACTTGGGAACCCGCCTCCCATCTCACTAACGCTCCCTTGGCCATCCATGACTTCCATCGGTCTCATCCCTCCGCTTCTCAGCCTGTCTCCCACTTGGTCTTTGCGTCTCTCTTCGCCTGTCCCCTTTCTTTGGTTCCCCCGGAGGTTGAACCTTAGCAGGGGGGTAGTGTTACAACCTCGCGTGCCGCCTTGTCCCTTTTTTTCCTTTCTCGGACTCTCCCCTATCCCGGTACTGGCAGCACTCCTGGTCTAGCTGCTAATAGCATTCATATGCCACACAATGGCTGCGCCAAGCTGTGATTACCTTAGTAAGCAGGCCCAGACCCCTACACAGCCCCATGACATCATCAGCACACCATATCGCACCATAATCACACCATCTTGCATCACCGGTGCCTGGGCTGCATAGGGCAGTGCAGTGACTCCCCATGACTCACCTTCGGCCAGTAGCATAAGCCCTGCACTCCCACGTCTACCCTAAAGTACCCGTATGTAGTAATAGGATGACAACATGTACAAATACCCTGTAAACGTATATAAGCTTGGCAATTCAGCCCCAGAATCCTCATTTGAGTTATTCTGGGTTTTCCCCTTAGTCCTCAGTTGACACCTGGGCACCTGCTAGCTCCTGTCATCTTTGCCTCTCACTGTTCATACCAGCTCACTGACAGCCCCACCTAAGGGTTGTTTCACCTCACTCATGCCCCTATCTTTTTCTGCTCCTTTTCTGGCTCTTCCCCTATTCCAGTACTGGTACTCCCTCCAGCCCACTCACTAACAGCATCCACATGCCACACAATGGCTGCGCCAAGTTGTGGTTACCTTAGTAAGTGGTCCAGATCCCTTGGCACAGCCCCATCACACCACATCACACCATACTAATGTGATATTGCATCATACTGACGTGATCTCACATCATCAGCACCTGGGCTATGCAAGGCAGTGCAATGACTTCCCATGACTCGTTCCCAGCCAGTGGCATAAGTCCTGCATTCTCACATCTACCCTGAAGTACCCGTATGTAGTAATAGGACATCAATATGTACAAACAATCTGTAATCATATATAAGGCTGGCAATTCAGCCCCAAGATCCTTATTTGAGTTATCTTGGGTTTTCCCCTTAGTCCTCAGTTGACGCCTGGGTTCCCACTAGCTCTAGTCATCAGTCCCCTACTCGCTGTCATACAGCTCACTACCAGCCCCACCTAAGGGTTGTTTCATTATAACTCAAATCTCTTTGCTTTACCATTGCCACCCCGAAGCCCATCATCAGTAGTGAGCTCCACAGAGTCGTCAGCTGTTGTTACTGACAGCCCTCTGCCCTAGTGAACCCAGCTCAGATCTCCATCCTGTGTCCTGAGTATGCACTTGACATCACTGCCCTTGCTGCCAGTGCCCACCTCTTCATAGAGGAGCACTCCTGCCTATTCACACAAGTTTTCGACCCTGCCTCTGCCACCACACAGAGAGAAAGGAGGTTAGCAGGGGAATACAGAGAGCCAAAGAAAGAAGAGGAGGAGAAAGTAGTACTACCACCCTCGCCTTCTCCCATAGTAAAGCGTAAGTCGACCCCACCTGAGTCCATTGACCTGAATAACCTTGAGGGTTTGTATCATGACCCAACCTCTCCTGACACCCACTGCTGCCTCGATGAAGAGTACTGTCATTGGCAGGAGAACCATGCCCAGTTCTTAGTAGAAGAAGCCCACCTCACCCATTGTGAGAAAATCACCACAGCCTGAGCTGCCCACCATACCACTGCCACCACCCTTATCCATCCTGACAACAGTCCGGGACACCTTCGCCCTCGCGCATCTCTGTGCCGCCCTCATCCTCTTTAGCCAACTACTAGTAGCCCCTGCTACTATTACTATACCCATTCTTGTTCATGCCTACCTGCACTTATTGACAGGTATTCTTTTTTTTACCTACTCCCATCTCCTATGATAGTGCAGCTCCTGCTGCTTATACTTACCTTCCTCATCATCTTTTTTGCCTCACTTTTTACCTACTTTTTTCTCCATCTTCTTTCTCTCATCGCATGAGAGCTCACTCCACTCCAGTTCCAAATTGCTGCCAGAGAAGAAGCCTACTTGTTCACCTTTGGGTATGAGAGACAGGCCATCCACACCAAAGAAGAACAGCCACAGCAGAATTACAGCTGGTAGTTATTGAATAAACTCTTCTTCCCTGTTTAAACCCCCAAGTGATCAAATATAGGACAACTGTTTATGTGACTCTGACAGAAGGAGGACAAACAGAGACAGCTGAGACTGATCAGCCAACCACAGATAACGCCAGTTAGATCTACACCATATAAAGCAACCCAGCACCCAGCTGTAATTGAAGAGTACAGAAGAAGAACCTGGGTGATCCATGATGGAAAGAGAATCCAGATATTGAAGATGCACATAGCCTGACACTATGTCACAGTCCACACTCCAAATCCTTGCCAACCTGAACCTCATGTTGGAGGACAAGATTGCCACCATTGCATTAGAGTTCACTATGCTAATCAAACAGAATCAGCAACTCTACAACAGATGCATTGAGGAACAGAAGAAGACCACCACCCTATTAAAAGATGTTGCCACCCTAGAGCAAACAGTGAGCAACCTCAATAGCACTGCTGCTGCAGGAGGAAAGGCGATGCAAAAGGTGGAAGTATTTGCGGATCCAGGAGACTACGAAGGATCAGTCGCCAAGTTTGAAGAATGGTGGGCCAAGATCAAGGCATGGCTCCACACCAACCAATCAACTATCCTCCCAAAGAGTTACGAAGCTGTGACTGCAGTGTTGTCCTGGCTGAAAGGTCCAAAGGCTGGCCCCTTCGCACAGACCTGCCTTTGATGAGGACAGGGGTATACCTGGGATGAATTGGTCCAGGAAATGGAAAGCCTCTTCCACTCCATTAACCAGAAGAACTGGGCTATTGCCCAACTCAAGCAACTCCACCAAGGTTTTCTCCAGACTAACAACTTCTTAGTCTGGTGGAAAGTGCTGTATCAGATGGCTGGAATTGATGACAGTCACATAATTCAGCTGCTTGAACAGAATACAGCCCAACACATCATCCTCCAGATCTTCAAGGAGGGAGCCTGAAAGTCCACCCCAGCAGACTATCTACAGAACATCAGGGACGTGGGCTGTGCTATGGAGGCCCTCACATTCATAAGAGGATGATCCCAGAGCTACCAACCCCACAGAGACTATATGGAGGTAGACCGCTTCAAAGAAATGGAAAAAGAAGATATCTTTGCCATTAAGGGAAGTATCGGCAAGTGTTTCAACTGCAAAGGGGCCGGACATGTAGCCCAAAACTGCAAGAAGCTGAAAAACCAATGTCCGGAGTGTCACTTTCATGGAGGAGGACACTGCTTTAGCTGTAAGAGGAGGCAGGTATGCCAGGTAAATCTAGCAGAGGATGAAGCCCGGGCTGCTCTGGTTGAAGAACAGGATTTTTCCAAAGCCAAGAAGGAGCCGAAGAGAAAAGGCAGAGCCTAGGAGACGATCTGGGTGTCTCACAGGCTAATAATCATTTCTTGGTGGAACTAACTAAGCTCATGTCTGTACTAACAACCCTAGTATCTAATGTAGCCAGTCTAGGGGGGTCTCCTAGCGAGCCCAGCAGGGACCAAGACACAAAACCTGTGCTTAATTCCCCTCTGACCACCACCAAAACCCCAGAACCTCTAAGAATATATACGAGGGTAATTCATAAAGGGAAAGAAATCAAACTGACGATACAGATAAAACCCTCGAAGGAAAGATGCTATGTCAATGTGGAAGCCCTGATCGACAGTGGTGCAAATCTAACGCTCATTAACCAGGAATTTGTGTGAAGAAACCACATCCCCATGTTAACCATATGTCACACCATCATTGTACACAATGCAGACAGCTCCAAGAACACTGGAGGATGAATCATGAAAAAAGTGGAGGTGTACTGCAGCATCAATGGACACCAAGAGCTACTCCAGGCATATGTGTCAAACATTGGGAGTAATGACATTATTCTAGGATATCCATGGCTTCGAGAACACAACCCCCAGATCAATTGGAAGACCAGACAAGTCCAGTTCTCAGAATGCCCCAAAACCTGCAACTACCAACGGGACACTTGAGTGGCTCATAGCCAAGATATCGCCAAGATGCTACATGCCGAATGGCAGAGTCAAAAGAAAGAAGAATGCAGCAGCCCCACACCAGAAGAGGCCCTATGACTTGTGCCAGAAGTGTACCACCACTACCGGCATGTATTCTCGCAGAAAGAGTTGGAGTGCATGCCACTAAGAAAACCCTGGGATCACACAATAGAGCTCAAAGATACATTTAAGCCAAAGAAAGGAAGGATCATCCCCCTCAGTCCAATGGAACAGAAGGAAGTTGAGGATTTTGTCAACAACCAGATGTGAAAGGGATATATTCGACTGTCAAAGTCCGAGCAAATATCACTGGTCTTCTTTGTCCCGAAGAAGGATGGATGGAAAAGGATGGTCCAGGACTACTGGTATCTAAACAAGCATACTGTCCACAATAGCTATCCCCTCCCCCTCATCTCTCAGCTTATCAACAAGCTGAAAGGAACCAAGATCTTCACCAAGATGGACCTTAGGTGGGGGTATAATAATGTCCAGATCAAAGAGGGAGATGAGTGGAAGGCAGCCTTTGTGTACCACAAAGGGGCTTATGAACCAACAGTGATGTTCTTTGGACTCTATAACTCACCAGCCACTTTCCAGACAATAATGAACAACCTCTTCTCCAACATGCCTGAGGTGGTAGTGTATATTGATGATCTACTAATCTTCTCCCAGGATGAGGACCAACAAGCCCATGAAAAGAAGGTCGCAGAGGTATTAGACCAGTTAGAAAAGAATGACCTGTTTGTGAAGCCCAAGAAGTGCTCCTTCTCCGTCCCAACGGTGGAATTTCTGGGGATGATAGTAGGTGCTGATGGAGTTAGGATGGACCCCAGGAAAGTGAAAGCCATGACCAATTGGCCCTCCCCAACAACTCTCCGACAAACATGGGCCTTCCTTGGTCTCGCCAACTTCTACTGATGCTTTATCCAGGATTACACTCGGATCACCTGACCCCTTCATGACCTAACAAAGAAAAACACCACCTTCAAATGGACAAAGGCATGCAAAGACACATTCAAAGAGCTAAAACAGTGTTTCACCACCACCCTGGTCCTGGCATATCCTGATAATGATTGCTGATATTGGCTCAAGAGTGATGTCAGTAACTGTGCAGTCGGGGCAGTGCTATTGATACAGAAGGAAGACCGATGGCATCCTGTGGCCTTCTCCTCTCACTCTATGATGCTGGAACAGTGCAACTACCCCATCACCGACAAAGAAATGCTCAGCGTCATATATGTGTTAGAGGGATGGAGGCACTACCTAGAGGGTACCTGATATGAATTTGAAATTTGGAATGACCACCAGAACCTCACCTGGTTCATGATGCGACAAGATCTCAACCAATGACAAGCCCAATGGACCCAATATCTGTTGCACTTCAATTTCAAATGGTGTCATAAAGCAGGAACCTTGATGACAAAGGTGGATGCCCTATCTCAGCATTCGGACCTGATCAGTGGCAGAGAGGATGACAATAAGGCAATGCTGGTGATACCCCTGGAGCAGATCTGACAGGTAACGAAAGATGCAGAAGTAGTAGAGGTAATATCACCGGAAGAAGAACTCACTGATGAGATCTCACATAGAACAATACACCTCCCAAAGGCCACCCTCAAGAAGTTGATGGGACAGGGATATGCTATCAAAGATTGGGTGCTCAAGAGGAATAATCAGGTCTATGTACCTCCAGATCTATGCACCAAGATCACCATGCTCCATCACAACCACGTGGTTAGTGGACATCCTGGAGTCCTACGGACTTTGGAGCTCCTCACCTGATCCTATAGCTGGCCAGGCATGAGAAAAGATGTAGAAATATATGTGCAGGCCTGTACCCATTGTGCCCAAGCAAAACCCAGTAATTAATCACCAAGGGGAGAGCTACAACCCTTGCTGGTTCTGAATGCCCCCTGGGAAGACATCTCGGCAGATTTCATCACGGACTTGCCCCTAGCAGGGGGGTATGATGCAATCCTAACAGTAGTAGATTGTTTCTCAAAGGAGGTGGAGCTAGTCCCTTGCACAAAGACCTGTTCTGCCGCCAGACTAGCAGACTTATACTTAACTCATGTCTGGAAACACCACGGCCTCCCCCGATCCATCGTCTCTGATTGGGGCCCCCAGTTCGCCACTATGCTTATGACATCACTCTGCACGCAGTTAGGAATTTCAGTAAAGAAGTCTACAGCTCATCACCCTCAGACAAATGGACAGACCGAGCGTGTAAATAGAGAAGTTGGTTCCTATCTCCGTATGTATTGTGCTGAACAACAGGATGACTGGGCATGCTGGCTCCCCCTGGCCCAATTTTCCCTCAACGCAAAGCAGTCTAGTGCTTCAAAATTCTCCCCTTTTCAGGTCACACACATGTACCAACCCCAGATGGGGGTAGAGCCTTGCAATTTGAAATCCCCAGCAGCCTTGGCACTAGTGCACAATTATCAAACCATCCTCCAACAGACAAAAGACAATCTCACAGAAGCCCACAAATGAATGACAGCCACGGGAAATGCTCATCATACCCCCACTCCCTAGTACACCACTGGTGATCATGTTTGGCTTGCGACTGACAATTTAACCCTACCTTTCCCTTGTCGCAAGTTAACTGATTGCTGGGTCGGACCCTTCCCCATGGTCACCATGAAAGGGCCTAATGCCATTGAACTCCACCTTCCCTTGTATATTCACATCCACCCCATTGTCAATATCTCTTGCACCAAACTCTACACTCCTCCTGTCCCTCTATAGCCTGATCCAAAGCCCGGCCCCACTCTCATCACTGATAATCGGGACATTGAATACGAAGTCAATTTCATTGTCAATTCCCATCCTTGGGGCCACAGCATTCAGTATCTGGTACACTGGAAGAGTTATACTATTGACAACTGAACTTGGGAACCAGCCTCCAACCTCACTCATTGCTCCAACACCCTTCGTGACTTCCATCATAAGCACCCTGCAGCACCTCGCCCTGTCTCTCACTTGGTCTTCGCTGCGCTGTAGAGAGTGGTACGTCTCTACAGTGGTATCCCTACATCTCACGTCCTTTCATATGGTCTCTGTGCCCCTTTTGTTTCTACCTTCACACTCCCCTTCTTATCTTGTACAGTAGGATCGGTTGACCGGATGCAAGTCTGTCAATAAGTCTGGAAGACCGTCAGTTTTATTTCATTTCATGTTCTCTTGACTAGTTTATTCTTGTTTCTTCTTTAGACTCAGGTTCCTACAGTCATACCTAAGTCTCAGGCATTCCCAGACTATAAAGCAATGTCATAGGAACTTGGAATGCAGCTCCCATTTTAGCTCTTACCACACTGTTTACTGTTTACCAACCGTTCACCGCACCACGACCGCTCACTGTTTATGACCATCTCATCTCCTGTCACTGCCCCCAACCGCTAACACTCTACAAGACCGTTGGACTTGCGCTTCTTGCTGGTCGACTACTCAAGAACTTCCCTGATCCACTCCCTGTGCTCCAGAGTCCCTTAGGGGCAAGCCTATCGCTCCCCACACACACTGACAACCCCTAGGACTTCTAGGACTTCTACCCAAGTCCACCCCAGAGTCCT
>JBBPTI010000051.1:0-30261 GCA_038093995.1 Tylopilus aff. callainus | reverse complement strand
AAATCACATGACCCAAGAGGCGATTTTGTAGCCAGGGGTATGTACTATTTATGTCTCCACCAGACCTAAGCGAAATTCCCACAGTGTTTGGCAGTGCGCTTCATGCACTGCTATTGGGGTTAGCATGAAAAGGGTTTTTGGAGTCACTGTATCTTGGGTTTTCCCCTTAGTCCTCAGTCGACACCTGGGTTCCCACTAGCTCTAGTCACCCCCTCCTCACTGTCATACAAGCTCACTACTCAGCCCCACCTAAGGGTTGTTTCATTATAACTCAAATCTCTTCACTTTGCCATTGCCATCACCATCCTGAAGCCCGTCGCCAGTAGTGAGCTCCACAGAGTCATTGGCCGTTGTTACTGACAGCCCTCTGCCCCAGTGAACCCAGATCAGATCTCCATCCTGTGTCCTGAGTACACACTCAACATCGCCACCCTTGCCGCCAGTGCTCACCTCTTCATAGAAGAGTACCCCCACCTTTTCACACAAGTTTTCAACCCTGCCTCTGCCACTGCACAGAGAGAAAGGAGGTTAGTAGGGGAATACAGAGAGATAAAGAAGGAAGAGGAGGAGGAGTTAGTACTACCACCATCACCCTCCCCCACCATAAAGCGCTAGTTGACCCCACCTGAGTCCATTGACCCCAACAACCTTGAGGGTCCATATCATGACCCAACAATGCCCGAAACCTGCTGCTGCCTCGACGAAAAGTACTGTTGTTGGCAAGAGAACTGCGCCTGGTTCTTAGTCAAAGAAGCCTGCCTTGCCCACCACAAGAGAATTGCCACAGCCAGAGCTGCCCACTGCACTTCTGCCGCCACCCTCACCTATCCTGACAACAGTCCGGGATGCCTTCATCCTTGTGCATCTTTGTGCCACCCTCGCCATCTTTAGTCAGCTATTAGTAGCCCCTGCTACTATTACTATACCACTTCTTGTCCATGCATACCTGCATCTATTGACAGATATTCTCCTCTTTAACAACCAAATTTCTCTATGATAGTGCAGCTCCTGCTGCTTATACTTACCTTTCTCATTGTCTTTTTCACTACCCTTTTCACTTACTTCCTTCTCCGCCTTCTCTCTCTTGTTGCACAAGAGCTTACTCTGCTGCAGCTCCAAGTCACCATCAAAGAGGGAGCTTACTCCTTCACCCTTGGCTACAAGAGACAAGCCATTCACACTGAAGAAGAGCAGCCACAGCAGAATTACAGCTGGTAGTTATTAAATAAACCTCTTCTCCCCCATTTAAACCCCCAAGTGACCACAATAGGACAACTGTTTACATGACTCCAACAGAAGGAGGACAAACAGAGACAACCGAGACCAATCAGCTGACCACAGATAACGTGTTACACTCACGGCTACGCTACATTCCACTCTTTCCTACATTGCCTTCCTTAGCCCCTTTAATCCACGCCACAGCGCCGCGACTCGGTCTTGCCCAGGTCTTGTTCCCACACTGGTAAGCACAGTAGCTGCAGCATCCGGGCACCGGACTATGGTAGAGTAAAGACCCAGTTACCCAGCTACTGATGCCGTGCCGCCACACTTAGGCAATCCACAGTTGCAATGGCGCCACATGTCACCATCCGCTCACACGCCTATAGCGATACTAGCACATCGCACGCCATAGTACGCCATTCATTCCCACTCCAATGGCATTAACCTCGTGATGGCGCCATCACTCGCCACCCTTTCCCACTCCAGTAGTGTTTAGCCCGCAGCATCACCTCCCTCGCACGGACCAGGCCAGTTTCCATCTCGCACTTCCTTATTTAGTAACCATGCCTGCCCTTACTTACTTAAAGCTCCGATTGGACTCTGCTCTGTAGTAGTATATAAGACTGCCTGTAAGTAGTCAGAGTCCCAATCAATTCTTCTTGGGTCTTCCCTCACAAGGCACCCACTCATAAGGAGTTTGATCCACCTTTCTGTTTCGCTTCACTTCGCTACTAGTCCCCTTGTGCTTAGCACCCGGGACATCGTCTTGCTCGTTCCACTCGATGCCTCCTTGCCTTTGTGCCTGAGGTCATTTCATAACGCCAGTTAGATCCATACTGTATAAAGCAACCAGGCACCTAGCCATAATCAAAGAGTACAGAAGAAGGACCTGGGTGATCTGAGATGGAAAGAGGATCCAAATAACAAAAACGCACATAGCCTGACACTATGTCACAGTCCATACTCCAAATCCTCACCGACCTGAACCTCACATTGGAAGACAAGATTGCCGCCATTGTATTAGAGTTCACCATGCTGACCAAACAAAACCAACAACTCTACAACGGATGTGTTGAAGAACAAAAGAAGACTGCCACCCTACTGAAAGATATTGTGGCCCTAGAGCAAACAGTAACCAACCTCAATAGTGCTGCCACCACAGGAGGGAAGGCAACAAGGAAGGTGGAGGTATTCGCAGACCCTGGGGATTATAAGGGATCGGTTGCCAAGTTCAAAGAATGGTGGGCCAAAATCAAGGCATGGCTCCATACCAACCACTCCACTATCCTCCTGAAGAGTTACAAGGCAGTGACTGCAGTCTTGTCCTGGCTCAAAGGACCAAAGGCTGGCCCCTTTGCACAAACCCACCTCTAATGAGGGCAGGGATATACCTGGGATAAGTTAGTCCAAGAGATGGAAAGTCTATTCCACTCCATCAATCAGAAGGACTGGGCTGTCACCCAACTTGAGCAGCTTCGCCAGGATATCCTCCAGACCGATGATTTCTCAGTTTGATGGGAAGCTCTCTATTAGATGGCCGGGATTGATGACAGCCACACAATCTGACTACTCAAACAAAATACAGCCCAGCACATTATCCTTCAGATCTTCAAGGAGGGAGCCCGAAAGTCCACCCCCATGGACTACCTGCAGAACATCCAAGATGTGGGCTGTGCCATGGAGGCCCTTATGTTCATCAGAGGACGGCCCCAAATCCATCAACCCCACAGAGACTGAATGGAGGTAGACCAATTTGAAGAAATGAATGAAGAAGATGTCTTCGCTATCAAGGGAAGTACCAGCAAGTGCTTCAACTGCAAGGGAACCAGGCATGTAGCCCAAAACTGTAAGAAACTGAAGAACCAGTGTCCAGAGTGCCATTTCCATGGAGGGGGACATTGGTTCAGTTGTAAGAGAAGACAAGTTTGCTGGATACATCTAACAGAAGACAAGGTCAGGGTGGTGCCAGTTGAAGAACAGGATTTTTCCAATGCCAAGAAGGAGCAGAAGGGAAAAGGCAGAGCCTAGGAGACGATCTGGGTGTCTCACAGGCTAATAATCATTTCTTCGTGGAACTAACTAAGCTCGTGTCTGTACTAATAACCCTAGTATCTAATGCAGCCAGTCTAGGGGGGCCTCCCAGTGAGCCCAGCAGGGACTGAGACACTAAACCTGTGCTTAATTCCCCTACAACCACCACTGAAACCCCAGAACCCCTAAGAATGTATACAAGGGTAATCCACAAGGGTAAAGAGATAAAACTGATGATATAGATAAAGCCCTCAATGGAAAGACACTATGTCAATGCAAAAGCCTTGATTGACAGCGGAGCCAACCTAATGCTCATTAATCAAGAGTTTGTCTGATGGAATGGCATCCTGATGCTGACTGCATGCTGAACAATCATTGTACACAATGTGGATGGCTCTGAAAACACCAGAGGATGGATTACGAAGGAGGTGGAGGTGTACTGCAGTATCAACAGGCACTGAGAGCTACTCCAAGCATACATATTGAACATCGGAAGCAATGATGTCATCCTAGGATATCCATGGCTCTGAGAACATAACCCCCAAATCAACTGGAAGACCAGATGCATCCAATTCACCAAATTCCCCAAAACTTGCAACTACCAGCAGAAAACTCAGGATACTCATGTACAGGAGGTTGTGGTGTAAAGAAGACAAGGACTCTGGGGTGGACTTGGGTAGAAGTCCTAGAAGTCCTAGGGGTTGTCAGTGTGTGTGGGGAGTGATAGGCTCACCCCTAAGGGACTCTGGAGCACAGGGAGTGGATCAGGGAAGTCCTCAAGTAGTCAACCAGCAAGAAGTGCAAGTCTGATGGTCTTGTAGAGTGTTAGCGGTCAGGGGCAGTGATGGGAGATGAGATGGTCATAAACAGTGAGTGGTCATGGTGTGGTGAATAGTCAGTGAACAGTAAACAATGTGGTAAGAGCTTAAATGGGAGCTACATTCCAAGTTCCTATGATATTGCTTTATAGTCTGGGAATGCCTGAGACTTAGGTACAACTGTAGAAACCTGAGTCTAAAGAAAAAACAAGAATAAACTAGTCGAGAGAACATGAAATAAAATAAAACCAATGGTTTTCCAGACTTATTGATGGACTTGCATCTGGTCAACCAGTCCTACTATACAAGATAAGAAGGGGGGTGTGAAGGTAGAAACAAAAGGGGCACAGAGACCATACAAAAGGACGTGAGATGTAGGGATACCACCATAGAGACGTACCACTCTCTACATTTATGGGGGACTTAGAGACTGTCTGTCCCCAGTCAGGTCACATGATATGCATTGGTGTGGGATTCGAAATGGTGGGTGCATTGTGACTACAAGTCTGCTGTTGGTTGACTTCTTCTTCATCTATCCTCACTCCTCTACACCACCCAACCATGTCCAGCCGATTTGAATGAAACCACCAACTCATGAACGCCAGCACAGCACATCGAGCGAAGCTGCAAGGCACCTTCTGCAAGGCCACTGAGGCAATGATGAGACCGGAAGACAGTGAGGGGCTATGGGAGGAGCAGGACAACTGGGTGAAGTGATTTGGGGTGAAGATGGTGAGTCCAAAACGCCTTGGAGCCTGGACACTGATAAAACCATCGCTAATAGGATGCTTGGAACACCGCGACCAAGGCTATGGCAGATATTGGGCTTGACACATCGCTACCTGAAGATGTTAACATGCAACTCAACAAGGCCAATAGCTTCTACCACATCTGGTCAGTTCACATGCCCGCTGTTCCCAAGGTGACTCCAACGTTAGAAGACAAGACAGTCACTAGGACTGCAGCAGGACTCATCTCTGCAGAGAAAGGGGTGGACACCATGGAGGAAGGTGTTCCAGCACTGCTCAATGTGACATCTGAGGTGCTGCTCATGAAGGTAAGTGTTTTGGGGCTGAACTTGGTGCTGCTGACAGTTGTGTAGAGGATGCACAACAATGGGGACAAGGACACAGTCACAAAGAGGCTCAAGTCCTTGGACACACTGCAGGTGAGACGGTGGACCGACAAGGTCTGTGCACAGTGCTGGGCCGCCAACACAGATAAGCGATGTGTGCCGGGCCCAGGATCTGCTTGTCAACAGTGCTATGAGTGCCAGATCAAGTGTGACCTGAGCACTGGGTGGGCAGCCCCATGGAAGAAGGTGGCAGTGAGAGCAGGAGCAGTGTGGGCAGCTGCTAGAGATAAGTACTCTTTGGGTGGTGGCAGTTGGGACTCACAACCCTCTAGAATCTGCGCCTGCAATTATAAAATGGCCAATTCAGGCAGTGGCCAAGGCTGGGTCCAGCAAAAGACTCATATCACCAATCAATGTAACGTCCAAATCAGAGGTGGAAGAAGTAGAGCTGATGCCCATCAAAGCTAAGGGCAAGGGGAAGGAGTGGGCCATGCTGAGGAAGACCATGCAACAGGAGAAGAGGCTAATCAAGGATGTGATGCATTGTGTCAATGCACTGGAGGCATGACTGTTCCAGCTCTGTACTGACACAAAGAAGCTGGAAGTGCAGCAGGATGAGGTCTTGGCAGAGTTGCAGGTCCTTTCAAAGGAGCTGAGCGTGATCCCCAAGCCTGTCGACTCCAAGTAGGTAGTATCATCATCCCGTGTAGAAGTCTGTGTGTGTCATAGGTAGTCCTATGTATATAACTAGTCCATAATCAAAACAAAGCTGAAACGGAACAAAATGTAGTGTGCATAAAATGGAGACATGATAGGAATTGTGTGGGATACCACCCAACTTGTCTTCTTCAGTCTTCTTTCTTCAGTCTATGGGGTATATGTAGCAGTATTTAGTCTATGAAGTTAAAGGTGCATGGTGCCTCAAGGCGCATGTGAAGGTCAGGAGGTACATTGGATACAATCACATGAAGATATAAACAGAGGAAAGAGACGGACTTTACTTTTATGTTTTATGTTTTTATGGTTCTATTGTGTTTTGTTTAGATGGTATATGAGGAGTGGAGAGGAGTGGAGAAAGGCATAGAGTCTGTTAATAGTCTTTTCAGTACTTAGGAGAGAGTACCGGATGAATCCCGGGGTGGAACAGAGAGGAGGAACAGGTATTGTAGGAGACCATGGACTTATAGGCCCAGGTCATTGAAGTCCGTGTCTGCTTTGTCCGGTTCAAGGACTTCTTCTCCCACTAGCCTGTCTAGGCTTTTATCATTGAGACCAGTAAGGCTCGTGACAGGAATTGAGGATCTAGAATAAGGGTAGTAAGGGATAATATGAAAAGCTGCATAGTGCAGCTTGGAGACTGTGCTGTCCAACTCAGCCAGGATATATGATTCTCCAGAAGTCTGGTGAAGGACCACCATTGGACCAATGTACCTAGGCTTCGTCTTTCAGTTCAGCTCTTTTTCAACACGGGTATTACAAACAAGGACTAGACTCCCAGGGTGGAAGTCAAAGTCTGTGATTCAGTTCTTGAAAGCAGTCTCAAAGTGCTTGATTGAGTCAAAGTGGGCCTTTGTTACACGCTCCTGAATTGACTCCAAGTTGTTCTGACACTTTTGAAGTTGGCATGCTTGCCAGGTGATCAGTCCGGACAGAGTGAAGGGATCTGTTTCTGGTAGTGGGACAAGAAAAGTAGCTTCAGCAAGATCAAACAGAAAGAGTGGTTCAACGCCATGAACCATAAAATATGGTGATAGACTGGTGGAACGGACCACTGTCATGTGCTCGGCCCAAAAGACCAAGTGAGCGGCAGTATGCCAGTGAGACTCCCCTCCCAGGGAACTTTTGATGATGGACTCCCGGACATCAAAGTGATGCCATTCAACCACCCCATTTGCCTGGGAGTTGTAGGGGGAGACACAGATGTGGCAAATACCATACCGGTCTGCAAGGATGTCTAAACCCTGGAGAAAAATGGGGCCATTGTTAGTTACAATTTCAGAAACAGGACCCCAACAGCAGAGGAGGTCTTCAAAGAGGAAGGTGGCAATTGAGGTGCTGTTCTCAGACCACAGCATACACCATTCCAGGTAAGTGATCAGAGCACAGCGGGCCTGGATGATATATCTATATCCGCCAGAGTGCAGCATCAGCATCATGTCAACATATACTTTCCGAAAAAGTCCACTGACAGCTGGAACAGTTGGGGGAATATGGAAGCAAGCGGTCTGATAAATTTGGCATTCATGGCAAGTACGCATGAACCACTTGACATCGTCGACTAGCATTGGCCACCAGAAGTGAAGGAGTAACCAAGTACAGACTGTGTAGACACCTTTGTGCCTGAGGTCATCATGTGCCTCCTTAATCAGTCTGTACTGGTGGTCTTCTGGTATGACGAGCTGGTGTTGTCCATGAGATTCACAGCACCATAAAGAATCATTAAGAATGAAGAACTTTGTCGCTGAGTTTACAAAGGATTGGAACTCGGCATCTGAGAGGTCAGTGGGGCATATATGGGAATGAAGGAAGTCTCAGATTACGCAGATGCAGGCCTCTCGTGCCATAGCTTTAGTGGACTGTGGGATGATAGGTATGTCTGTAGGGTGATTTTGGTTGGTGGTGGCAGAGGTGAAGACTGCAGCATAAGGCCAAGTAGACTGAGGCCACAGTGTGGGTGAAAGAGCATAGTCCATGGACATAGGTGGACCAACACAGAGATATAAAGAGGGGGCAAATGGTAGGTACAAATGAGGTAGTGTGCAATTGTTAAGAATAATGGTAGTGAAGGAATAGGCCTGGTCAAGCCAGTCCTTGATGCTCCCTTCTTCAGGAGGATCCTTATCAGAAGGGGGGCACTGAGAAAGACTGTCTGGACCTGCGTGCCATGTTGTGGAGACATGATGAATCTGGAAATGGAACAAGAGAATACCTGCAATCCATCGATTAATGGTCGCATTGGGCTGAAGGTCCAGGTTGTTGATCATTCCCTGGATGTATTTAGCATCCATTTCTACGATGAGGTTAGTGATACCAAAGATGAAGACCCTAACTGAGCAAAGCGCCCAAAAGAGTTCATAAAGTTCAAGTTTTGCTTGCAAATAGTGGCTCTCAACTTCCATAAGGCTAATAGAACCAAAATGGTTTGGATAGCACTTGCCATCCTTGCCTTCCTGTGATAAAATGAACCTGACCACTATGACTGAGGTGTCTACGGCAAGGACAACCTCTCGGCTGGACTCATAGTCCAAGCAGTGGAGTGCAGGGGACTTAATGATCTCGTCCTTGAGATGAGCCATTGCATCTTTCTGAGCATTGCCCTATTCAAAGGGAACACCCTTCTGTGTGAGATTAATTAGCGGTTGAGTGAGAGAGGTGAAATTATGGATGAAAATGCAGATGACACTGCAGGTACCAAGGAAACCGCAGACTTGGGTATGGTTTTTGCAGTCCAGCCAGTCCATAATCTTTTGGACCTTGGCCTCATGCACTATATGTCCTTTGGGGGTGCACTTGTGCCCAACAATGGTGGTGTCCGGGGCTGCAAGTATAAACTTCTTGGCAGAAACTGTTGCATTGACATTCTGCAATCGCTGTAAAATACAGTGAATGACAACAAGGTGATTCCAAATAAAAAGATGGATTCCTGGATTCTCAGGAATGGTCTTTTAGGATCCATCAGGCCACTGGTGCCTTGTAGTCTCAGACTTCATGGGTAAGTCATTGACAAAAGGCATGGTATGGTGTGGAATCTCATCCTGCAAAATAAATGCCATATTGGCTTGGTAAATTTGGACCACATTAGTATGGCCCATGGGAAGAGTGGTGAGACGATGGGGACTGAGCAGACTATTAAAAGTCATCATATCTCAAGAGTCCACATGCAGAGGTCTTTGGTCGTAACCAGCAAAGAGGTCCATCATACTGTAGACCACATATCCACCAAAGAATTCAGTGAGATGCTCGACAAACGGCAGGACAGAGGAGTCCCTGATGGTCATGGCATTGAGGGGTTGAAGGTCGTGGACAAGGCAAAGAGTTTTTCCATCCTGCTTCAGGATGCAGAACCAGCACAAGCGATAGGCTGTGGCCAATGGCTCATATACGCCCGAAGCAATGCAGTCTTTGATAATTTGGATCACCTGATCCCAGGCCTTTGGAGGTATTGGTATATTGCAGAGGACCCATGATGTATGGGGTACTGTTGGTATCTTGACAGGCAGGAAATACTGTTTGTCAAGGCACCTGCACTCAGTAGGAATCCAAGCAAAGGTGGCTTCATGGTTGCATACAATCCACCTGACCAGCTTAACTTCTTCGGGCCATAGCCAATTCACAGAGTCAAGATTGAGTGTGTCAGCACATTCCTGAGTAAAATGAAGTCCAGGGACAAAGTCTGGTGGGTGAGCAGGTAGCAGTACAAGACCAGCAAGAGAGTCATTAGGTAAGTGGCACAGCACGTGATACTCCTCCTTGAGAGGAGCTGCAACTGGCCAAACCTTTTTAGCTACCAGTTTATATGCAAGAGAGTGAGAAGTTGGGTCGAAGGTGAAAACAGAACCAAATGCAGAAATGTTGGAAGGTGATAAGGAAGATTGGGTTGAGGAAAGGAAGAAATAGGTAGGAGACCATGATGGTCTTCATAAGTCCATCAGCCTATGAGATAAAAATTTGAATGAAGAAGCAGTGAGCTGCAGAGATGAAGTGTGAGTATCTCCCCAACCTTTTGGCAGATCATCAACATTTAAAAACCCTGGTGAAACTCAATAGTAGGCCGATGATCGGCACAAGCAAAACCATGGTGGCAGCACGGACATCCTTCTGTCCAAGAATGGGTAGGTAGCTTAAACTCCTTGCCTGTGTTAGGGTCTCAGAGGGTGATAGTTTGTGCCCCATAAAGGAAATCATCAGTAGACGTGCTCATAAGACAATGAAACGGGCGACCGAGCAATAGGTCAAAGTTGGCCTGTGGTACCACTTGGACCTGTAGGCAAACCTCACCTGTACCAAAGTCTAGAGCAAGGTTTTCGATGACACCAATGGTAGATTCTGTGGTGGTGTTAGTGTTGGACATTGTCATGAGGTGGTCAGAGTGGACTGGTAGTCCGAGCTCTTCCCACAACTGTTTCGGCATGGTGACAATCTCAGACCCAGTGTCCAAGACTGCAGTAATGGTTTGATCAGTCCCAACAACACAAGCTTGCAGAGACCACAGCAGGATGCTGTGGGACACTACAATATGACTGTCATCGCTTCAAAGGACACAGTCACCATACTCTTGTTCCACAGCTGCTGGGTCACAACGGGCAAGCTCGTTGACCTGCACAAGGTTAGTGGTTGTGGGGATGTGGATAGTAGCAGAGGCCTCCCAGAAGTGCTTGTGCACATCTGGGACCTGAGAAATGATGTCCTTTATGGTTACTGGTATGGTGGCCTCTAGGATCTGATCAAGGAGCCACTTAGGGGTGGTCTTGTCTTCTAGGGGAAAGGTGTAATGGAACTGCCCGGTGGGGGCAGTGGCAGAGTTAGTTAGTTCTGTCTGAGGAGGAGGGTTAGCTTTAGGGGAGAATGAGAAAGGAGCTGGTGCTGCAGGGGCAGGAACAGGAACCACTGTCTTCAAAGGTCCAGGTGTCAGGGTGCAAGCCACCTCAATCGCTGGTGAGGCAATTTCTTCAGTGACCATTGCTGCATAAGGACCAGCATGGTTCTGTCTGCAGGTAGGTAATTCTACTCCGTCGAAACAGACTTGCTTGCCTTTGTCCTTGGCCCATTCAGCCTTGAACGTGGCTGCAGCGCAAGCCATGTATTGTCTAAACTTGGGGTCAGCTATCTTGACATCTGGATCATCGTCCCAGCGCTCAGCAAGAGCTAGGAAAACTGATGGCTCAATATCCAAAACTACATCAGTGTTAGGTACAACAAGGGATAGGAGTCCAGTAGTGATGTTAGTAGCAGGCAGGGTGGAAGCTCATGTCCCAATCGCATCAAGACAATCCTTCAGGCAAGACATGCCCTCAATGCATGGGATGTGCTTCCCATCAGGAAGGCAGATCCGACCATCAGTGCCCCTGCTAGCCTTCCTGGCTGCAAGGTACTCGGTGACGTTGGGGCAATTGCCAATGAAATGCCCATACTTATCACAGAAGGTACAAGAGTGTTTGGAGGAGCACTGCATTGCCACCTGCTCTTGTTTAACTATGACCAGCGGAGCAGTCTGTGGTGGAGCAACTGGTGGGGCCACAGGGGTGGCCCATGCTGGGTAGTATGGAGTTAGAGTCAGAAGGGGCCCCAACACAAGGCTTGGAAGGGGACAAAGAGCTGTGCCAGTTAATAGGAACTGGGTGGCATTGAGAGTATCTTTAATGGAATATGGATTGGCGGGATGGTGCATGGTTTTGGTAATGAGAAGGTGGTGGTGGACTTGAGCTGCCAAGTCCACAGGGAGTCTGGCAAGGAACAGAGCATCTCAGTCCAAGTCCGAGAGCTTCCTTGCCTGGACTAGCAGTGTGGCGATCTTGATAAAACTACAGTGGTACTGGGAAAAGTCAGCAAGGGTGCACATAGGCTTTGTGCTGGTCTTGTGGGTCAGGTACTGAAGGTCAGCACAACAGAATTTGTTAGCGCCTTCACAACCAGGATAAAGATCTTTGACCATGTCTATAAACTGGTCCCAATCGGCCAGAACTGCAGTGGCTTCTTCGAGGGTTTTCCAGCAGTCCGACTCGTCATAGGCAGCATAGCGCAGTGTGGCACAAATCTTCTCTGTGGTGGTAAGACCAGCAGCGGTTCCTAGAGTGTCAACCTGGTCTAGAAAGTGGGGAAGCTCAGTAGGTACCTCCCCAGTAAATTCGGGAGCACCACAAGTCCCACAGGTGGGCATTATAGTGCCTTGGGTAGCCATTGGTCCAGGTGGAGGGACTATAGGAGGAAGTGGAGGTTGGGGAAGGTGAAGATGAGAGAATGGTATGGGAAGTGGTATGGAAATAGGTGCAAGACCAGAGGATGCAGTAAGCGACAACGGAGCATGAAAAATGCGGGCCGGTGGTAGCAGACTTGGGTGAAAAAAGCCCTCAGTGTCATCAAAGAGATCTTGTAAGGATGGAGCAGTGAAAGATAATGTGCTAGGAGATGGAGATGACTGGGGTGAGTAGTCCGCAGTGAGCAGTGAAAGCGAGCTGGAAATCTGAGATGTGGGGAGGTTCTCCTCGACTCTCCTGGGAGTGGACTCTATATATCCACCAGGAATGAAAGGTCCTATATTCAGCTCATCACCTAGAATTTCTTCTGCGACAGTTGGACTTGGAGTCTCAACACTGGGGGTCTGCCAGGAACCTGATGGCTGCATGTCAGCTAAAACAGACAATGTAGAGTGGAGATGGGATTTATTCAGCCAATCTGAATCAGCAGAAGAGTGGTCAGAGCTATTACCCATCAGTGAACTGAGCTTGTGGTCAGTTATGTCAGGGAGGTTGGAACAGTTATGTCTTGCATTTGAGGGTGAAACCAGATGAAATAAGGTGGAGTCCTCACTGATTTGCAAATTGCAAAAATATGCACATAAATTTTCAAGGTCAGGTTGCTGGGCAATGAGTTATTGACTTTGTCTGGAACCCCATTGTGAGTCCCTTGTGGTGGGCTCCAGTTGTAAAGAAGACAAGGACTCCAGGGTGGACTTGGGTAGAAGTCCTAGAAGTCCTAGGGGTTGTCAGTGTATGTGGGGAGTGATAGGCTCGCCCCTAAGGGACTCTGGAGCACAGGGAGTGGATCAGGGAAGTCCTCAAGTAGTCAACCAGCGAGAAGCGCAAGTCTGATGGTCTTGTAGAGCATTAGCGGTCAGGGGCAGTGACGGGAGATGAGATGGTCGTAAACAGTGAGTGGTCGTGGTATGGTGAATGGTCAGTGAACAGTAAACGGTGCAGTAAGAGCTAAAATGGGAGCTACATTCCAAGTTCCTATGACATTGCTTTATAGTCTGGGAATGCCTGAGACTTAGGTACAACTGTAGAAACCTGAGTCTAAAGAAAAAACAAGAATAAACTAGTCGAGAGAACATGAAATAAAATAAAACCGACGGTCTTCCAGACTTATTGATGGACTTGCATCTGGTCGACCAGTCCTACTGTACAAGATAAGAAGGGGGGTGTGAAGGTAGAAACAAAAGGGGCACAGAGACTGTATGAAAGGACATGAGATGTAGGGATACCACTGTAGAGATGTACCACTCTCTACAGCAGAAGTAGCACATGCCGAAGAATGAAGTCAGGAAAAGGAAGGATGAGGTAGTCCGGTGCTAGGAGACCCCCTACGACTCATACCGAAGGTATACCATCGCTATCAATGTGTGTTCTTGCAGAAAGAATCAGAACACATGCCGCTACAAAAACCTTGGGATCACACAATCGAGCTCAAGAATACATTCAGGCCAAAGAAGGGGTGGATCATTCCCCTCAGTCCAGTGGAACAGAAAGAGGTTGAGGACTTCATTGACAATCAGATGCAAAAGGGATATATCCACCTGTCAAAGTCCGAACAGATGTCACCAGTATTCTTTGTTCCAAAGAAGGATGGGTGAAAGAGGATGGTTCAAGACTATTGGTATTTGAATGAGCACACTGTCCATAACAACTACCCTCTCCCCCTCATCTCCCAGCTGGTCAATAAGCTGAAGGGAGCCTGAATCTTTACTAAAATGGACCTCCAATGGGGGTACAACAATGTGCAGATCAAAGAAGGGGATGAATGGAAGACAGCTTTTGTGTGCCACAAAGGGGCCTACGAGCTGATGGTGATGTTCTTTGGACTTTGTAACTCACCTGCCACCTTTCAGACCATGATGAATGACCTCTTCTCAGACATGCCTGAGGTGATAGTGTACATCAACAATCTGCTGATCTTCTCCCAGGACAACAACCAACAGACCCATGAGAAGAAGGTGGCAGAGGTGTTGAAGCGGCTGGAGAAGAATGATCTATTTGTTAAGCCTGAGAAGTGTTCCTTCTCTGTCATGACAGTCAAGTTCCTTGGGATGATAGTAACCCCTGATGGGATTAGGATGGATCCCGGAAAGGTAAAAGCTGTGATAGACTGGCCCTTGCCAATGACCTTACAATAGATGTGGACCTTTCTCGGTCTCACAAACTTCTATCAGCACTTCATCAAGGACTATGCTTATGTTGCCTGTCCACTCCATGACCTGACAAAGAAAGGGCTTGCCTTCAAATAGAAGGAAGAATGCAAGTCAGCATTCAAAGACTTAAAGCAGCATTTCACCACTGCCCCAGTCCTGGCATATCCAGACAATGACTGCTGATATCAGCTTGAAAGTGATGCCAGCAATAGTGCAGTCAGAGCAGTACTGTTAGTGCAGAAGGAAGACCAATGGCACCCCATCACCTTCTCCTCCCATTTCAACTACCCCATTGCTGACAAAGAAATGCTCAGTGTCATATCCATGCTAGAAGGATGGAGACACTACCTAGAGGGAACCTGATATGAGTTTGAGATTTGGAACAACCATTAGAATCTCGCCTAGTTCATGACATGGCAAGATCTGAATCACTGACAGGCCCAATGGGTGCAGTACCTATCACACTTCAACTTCAAGTGGTGTCATAAAGTGGGAACGTTAATGACAAAGGCCAATGCTTTATCTCAGCGCTCAGACCTGATCAGTAGTGGAGAAGAAGATAATAAGGCAGTACTGGTGATCCCCCTAGAACAGATCCGACAGGTAGAGAAGGAGATGGAGGGAGTGGAAATAAGTTCTCCAGGAGAAGAGCTCACCGATGAAATTTCACACAGAATGACATGCCTCCCTGAAGCCACCCTCAGGAAGTTGATGGCACAAGGGTATGAGATTAAGGATTGGGTGCTCAAAAGGAATAATCGTATTTATGTACCCCCAGACCTATGCACCCAGATCACTATGCTCCACCATGACCACATGGTCAGCAGACATCCCAGAGTTCTGTGAACCCTGGAGCTTCTTGCTTGATTCTACAACTGGCTGGGCATGTGGAAAGATGTAGAAAAGTATGTGCAAGCCTGCACCCACTGTGCCCGAGCCAAGCCCAGCAATCAACCACCAAAGGGAGAGCTACAGCCCCTGCCCATTCCAAATGCCCCCTGGGAAGATATCTCAGCAGATTTCATCACTGATTTACCCTTAGCAGGGGGGTACAATGCCATCCTAATGGTGGTAGATCATTTTTCAAAAGAGGTAGAGCTAATACCCTGCAGGAAGACTTGTTCCACCGCCAGACTTGCAGACTTATACTTAACTCACGTCTGGAAACATCACAGTCTTCCTTGGTCCATCATCTCTGACCACGGTCCCCAGTTTGCTGCTTCACTGATGACATTGCTTTGCACACAGTTAGGGATCTCAGTCAAAAAGTCTACAGCTCATCATCCACAGATGGATGGGCAGACCAAATGCATAAATAGAGAAGTAGGTTCATATCTCTGAATGTATTGTACTGAATGGCAGGACAATTGGGCGCACTGGCTGCCCCTGGCCCAATTCTCCCTTAATGTGAAGCAGTCCTCTGCTTCAAAGTTCTCCCCTTTCCAGGTCACATGCACATACCAACCCCAAATGGGGGTAGAGCCCCATGATTTGAAATCCCCTGCAGCCTCCACACTGGCGCATGACTACCAAATCATACTCTGACAGACAAAGGAACACCTCATGAAGGCCCAGGAATGGATGAGGGTCACCAGGAATGCTCACTGTACCCCCTGTTACACTCATGGCTATGCTACGTTCCATTCTTTCCTATATTGCCTTCTTTAGCTACTTTCCTTCATGCCACAGCGCCGCGACTTGGTATTGCCCGAGTTCCTTTTGCACACCAGCCAGCTCAGTACCCACAGCATTCCGGGCACCAGACCATGGTAGAGTAAAGACCCAATTACCCAGGTACTAATGCTGCCCGCAGCACTTAGGCAATCCACAGTCGCAATGGCACCATATGTCACCACCAGTTCTCACCCCAATAGTGATACTTCTGCATTGCATGCCATAGTACACAATCCGTTCCCATCCCAATGGCATTAACCTTGCAATGGCGCCATTGCTCGCCACCCTTTCCCACTCCAGTAGCATTTAGCCTGCAGCATCGCCCTGCTTGCATGGACCAGGCCAGTTTCTGTCTCACACTTTCATATTTAGTATTTCTGCCTGCCCTCACTTACTTTAGGCTCCGCTTGAATTCTGTTTGTAGTAGTATATAAGACCACCTGTATTATATTGGAGCCCCAATCAATTCTTCTTGGGTTTTCCCTCACAAGGCACCCGCATACTAGGAGATTGACTTACTGTTCCATTTCGCTTCACTTCACTACCCTCCACTCCACACCTCCTAGTGCCTAGCACCTGAGGTCATTTCATTAAGAATTGATTCTCCTCTTCACCACTGTCGCTATCCAACCACCCTAAAGGCCCCATCCATCACCACCTTCATGTTATCAGTAAGCAGAGTTGAACCCATGTCCCCCTTGTTGACATGGAAGGACACTAGTGAATGCTACATGTGCTAAGTTAGCCCCTGCTGTTGCAGTTGGCAGCTCAACAGGCGGACAGCATCTAGTAGTTGCCCCTCACCCAGTTCACCCCATCAACCTTGATCTTCTCACCACCGTCGCTTCCCATCTTGAAGCTGACGCTGCTGCTGCTGCTGCTGCTGAGAAAAAGCAGAGAGAGCTGTGGGAAGAAATCGACCAGGCTATTGCAGACTTTGCCACGAGGTCCAGGGCATCAGATATGCCCACACATATTTATCCCCCACCCCCCGTTACTGACATCAACCCACCACTATGAGGAGTACATAGCTCACATAGAAGCCCAGCTCACTGCTCCCCTTCCCCCCTTCCCCGGATTACTGCGCCTGCTGTAGGCCGGACTGCCTTCGCCACCCCTTTCATTTCTTTACAGTTACCCTCAGGAGAGTACTCCCTCATCCTAGCCACACCTACTGGCACATGAGGCTGCAACTTCTGCTATGAAAGCGCCCCTACCAACTGGGCTGAGTCAGCACCCTAGGACAATTGATAGATCTCTGTAACTCACATTTGAACTAAAGTTCCCAGCCCAAGCTATAGGGGGATTACTTAGCAAGCTGAGAGAATGCCAAACGCATCCTGAAGGAAGAGTAATCAGGATCCTCAATAGGCTGCATTCAGGAGACTATCAAGATCAGAAGACCATAGTCCATGTAAGACCTCTAGCACCACTCCCATTTGAAAGGCTCAGCCACAGCTGGTATATGAAACACAAGGTGCCCGTAATCAAGAAAGAAGTCTGATTCCAGTATGTTGCAGGTACTCCTCGATACCATCACAGACCCCACTATTCCTCTACCAGACAAACTTGCAGCCATTGCAGCCAAGTTCACCACTGTCACCACACAGAATCTCCAACTCACACAATCACTGCATGCGTCCAACAACGAGATAATCCATCTTGAGCAGCTAGTGACAGTAGGACAAGGCACAGTAGCCACTCTCCAGGGCCAGATCGCCACAGCAGGCCCTCCAGGTACCTTGAAGAAAGTTGAGCTGTTCACAGACCTGGGTGAATACAATGGGTCCATTGCCAAATTCAAAGAATAGTGGGCCAAGATGAAAGCATGGCTCTGCATCAATGCACATGTCACCCCTGCTGGAAGTTATGAAGTGGTTGTGGCTGTACTATCCTGGCTCAAAGGACCTAAAGCCAGCCCCTTCATGCAGATGCACCTCACCTGGGGCAATGCATACCTATGGAAGGACTGCGAGGCTGAGATTGAGGGCCTTTTCCAGGCCACAAATCAGAAGGATTGGGCATGCCGCCTGAAACAACCTCGGGCACAAAGGCAAGGAGATGTCGAGTGGAACAAAGCAAGACAAAAGCCCCGGGTGCAAAGCACAAGGGGGCAAGTAGTGAAGTGAAGCGAGAACGGGAAGTGAGTCAATCTCCTAGTATGCAGGTGCCTTGTGAGGGAAGACCCAAGAAGAATTGATTGGGGCTCTGATAATTTACAGGCAGTCTTATATACTACTACAGAATGGGTTCAAGTGGAGCCTAAAGTAGGTGAGGGCAGGCCGAGATACTAAATAAGGAAGTGTGAGATAGAAACTGGTCTGGTCCGTGCGAGGGAGGCAATGCTGCAGGCTAAACACTACTGGAGTGGGAAAGGGTGGTGAGCGATGGTGCCATCGCGAGGTTAATGCCATTGGAGTGAGAACGGATGGCGTACTATGGCGTGTGATGCACAAGTATCGCTATAGGTGTGCGACCGGGTGGCAGCATATGGCGCCATTGCAGCTCCGGGTTGCCTAAGTGCTGCGGTGCGGCATCAATAGCCAGGTAACTGGGGCTTTACTCTACCATGGTCTGGTGCCTGGATGCTGCGGCTATCTGTGCTTACTGGTGTGGGAACAGGACTCAGGTGGGACCAAGTCGCGGTGCTGTGGCATGGGTCAAAGTGGCTAAAGAAGGAAGTGTAGGAAAGAATGGAACGTAGCATAGCCATGAGTGTAACACCGCCAGCTGGAGGAGTTCAAGCAGCAGAACATGTGGACTGATGACTACCTAGTCTGCTAGGAGGCCCTATACCAGCAAGCACAGATCAACAACATGCACGCAGTCCATCTCTTGGAACAAAACATGGCCTGCCACATTATCCTACAGATTTTCAAGAAAGGAAAGTGCCAGGACAAGCCAGCGCTCTATTTGGACAACATCAGGAAGACCGGATGTGCAATGGAAGTGCTCGGCTTCATAAGGGGGTATGAAAGGAAGGCCCCTGTGAGGATTAGCAGTCAAGGGTTATTGCAGAAGAACCTTGAAGAAGATGTATATGCTCTCCCAAGCAGCGACGCCCATGCAAGATGCTTCAATTGCAAACAGACCAGCCACAGAATTCGAGAAAGCTGGAAGCTGAAGGTTAACCAATGCCCAGCCTGTAAGTTTGTTCATGGTGGGCATAGCACTTATTGCACCAAGAGGAAAACACTGCGGAGGATCCTGCTAGCAGAAGATGAAGAACCCATGGGCACCAAGGCCCCGATAAGGATTGCCAAGTTGGCAGAAGAAATACACAAGAGGAATGACCTGGAGATGGGTTTGGATTTTCCAATTGAAGGATCCCAGATGAAGGGAAAAGGCAGGGCCTAGGGAATGCATCAGGTGTTCCAAAGGCTGGTAAGACTCTAACCAAGCATGCCCCCATTACCCATGTTATCATCTCTAAAGACCAAAAATGGTGTATTCCCCTTAGATTGCCTGGTCTAGAGGAGCCTGCTGCCCAGCGGCTCAGTGGCAACTGTGAACCAAATGCTGTGCTTAATTCCTCTAACAAGTATATTCCCCCTCACATGCGCAAAGAAATCCTGACTAACCCCCCTCAGATTTGCATACTAGGGCAGCAGAAGAGAAAAGAGATTCTCATGCAGGTACAGATCAAGACCCGCACTGGTGACTTCATACTGGCATCTGCCCTGCTCAATAGCGGTGCCTAATCCTCATTCATACACCAAGAGTATGTCTGCCAGAATCACATACCTACTGAAGAGCTCCCACAGCCCATATATGTCTACAATGCCGATGGGACTCCGAACAAAGCTGGATCCGTTACCCATGCAGCCACCGTCCTACTGGAATACCAGGGTTATGTGGAAAAGACCCAAGTGGAAGTAACTGACCTAGGGAGTAAGGATCTCATCCTAGGGTATACATGGCTAAAAGAGCACAACCCCTGCATCAATTGGAAGACTGGTTCAGTCACGATGCCAGACTACCCGGAGTTATGCAATTACTCCAGAGTATTGCAGGTCATCTGGAGAGCAGAAGAACTGGAAGTCTGAGTGGCCGAGGAACAGTGGAACACTGGACAAAAGCAAGAAGGAAAAGCTCCTCAAGAGTTAGTACCCCCGGTGTACCACTGCTATCTCAAGACCTTTGAGCAGAAAAAGTCCAAGCAGATGCTGATTTGAAAACCATGGGACCATGCTATTGAGCTTAAAGACACCTTTGTCCCCCAAAAAGGCCACAATATCCCCCTTAGCCTGCAGGAGCAGAAGGAAGTCAATGATTTTGTGGATAAGCAGTTGGCAAAAGGGTACATCTGCCCTTCAAAGTCCAAGCAGACATTGCTGGTCTTCTTCATACCAAAGAAAGATGATCGCAAGTGCATGGTACAGGACTATAGGTACCTCAATGAGTATACGGTCTGCAACAACTACCCACTCCCGCTCATTGCCCAGCTCATCGACAGGCTCCGAACTGCCTACCTTTTTACAAAAATGGACCTCTGATGGGGATACAACAATGTCCAAATCAAGGAAGGAGATGAATGGAAGGCCGCCTTCACCTGTCATTGCGGGGCTTTCGAACCCCTCATTATGTTCTTCAGACTATGCAACTCACCCGCAACCTTCCAGACCATGATGAACAAGATCTTCACCAATATGGCTGAGAACGTCATGGTATACATTGATGACCTCCTAATCTTCACCTCCACTGATGACCATAAAGCCCATGAAAAGGTAGTCCTGGAAGTCCTCAGGCGATTGGAAGAAAATGACCTCTTCGTAAAGCCAGAGAAGTGCACCTTCGGAGTACAGGAGTTGGAATTTCTTGGAATGATTGTAGGAGTAAATGGGGTAAGCATGGACCTGAGCAAGGTAACCGCCATAAAAGAATGGCCAGTGCTGACTACAGTCTGAGGAGTCCGGGCCTTCTTAGGAATGGCCAACTTTTATCGCTGGTTCATCCAGGACTTCACCCATGTCACGCGCCTGCTCCATGACCTAACCCACAAAGATGAACCCTTCTGCTGGACCGATAGGTGGCAAGAAGCCTTTGACCGCCTTAAAGAATCCTTCACCATAGCACTGGTTCTAGCATACCCAGATCACAACAAGAAGTACTGACTCGAGTGCAACGCCTCCTCCTATGCCACTGGAGGTGTACTCCTGGTAGAAGAAGAAGAAAAGTGGCATCCTATAGCCTATGCCTTGCATGCAATGATGCCGGAAGAGCGAAACTACCCCATAGCCGACAAGGAGATGTTGAGCATGATTAGGAGTTTGGAAGACTGGAGACACTACTTGGAAGGGGCCAAACAGCAGTTCGAGGTATGGAATGATCACGAGAATCTCAAGTGGTTCATGACCCGCCAAAACCTAAATCGAAGGCATGCCCAATGGGCCCAGTATCTCTCCTGCTTCAACTTCAAGTGGTGTCACAAACATGGATCCATCATAGAAAAGGCCAATGCGGTGTCAAGGAGAGAGGATCTGGTAGTAGGAGATGCAGAGGACAACCATGATGTGGTGGTAATTCCCCCCAAACAGATACAGGTCTGCTGGACCTGAGGCAAGAACATGGAAGAGTCCGAAGAGGACCAAACTGGGATGACCGAAGAGACCATGGTATTGCACCATTCTGGAGACCAACTGACCAATCAGATTTTGCATGAGACCATCAAGCTTTCCCACCTGGTACAGAAAAGGCTGGAAGGCCAAGGTTATCACATCGAGGATGGTTGTAGAATGAAGGAGGGGAAGGTATATGTTCCCCCAGCCTGCAGACCCAAGGTACTCCATCTCAACCATGACGTGCCTGTCACAGGCCACCCCAGAGTTGCACAGACTATCAAGCTATTGCAGCAGCACTACGATTGGACCTCTCTGGCCATGGATGCTGCCGACTACGTGAAGAAATGCCCGAGGTGCACCCAGACCAAACTATCCAATTGACCTCCTGCAGGGGCCCTACAGCCATTACCCATCCCTTCAAGCTCCTGGCAAGAGATCTCCATCGACTTCATCACCAGTCTCCCACTGTCAAACTCATACACTGCAATCCTCACTGTTGTGGACTGCTTCTCCAAAGTGGTCGAACTTGTCCCCTGTGACTCCACTTGTACCTCCCTCAACCTTGCTGACATCTACCTGCACCACATCTGGAAGCACCATGGTCTCCTGAAGTCCATGGTCTCGGATTGGGGCCCCCAGTTTGCCTCCTGCCTTATAACAGATCTCTGCTGCCAACTTCAGATTGACTAGTGCCTCTCTACTGCATACCACCCTCAGACTGATGGACAGACCGAGTGGATGAATTGTGAGGTAGGCCAATACCTCCAGACTTATTGCACAGACCACCTGGACTCCTGGAGTGATTGGCTCCCACTTGTGCAATTCACCATTAACTCCCACATGTCCTCTGCCTCTAGCAAGTCCCCATTCCAGCTCACTCATACCTATGCCCCAGTTCTTGGAATCGAACCAACCATAACCCAGTCCCCCACTGCCGATAACCTCGCTAACCAGTATGCTGACCATCTGGCAAAAGCCCAGGAACACCTCCATGCCTTGCAAGACACAATGAAGTGAGCAGCTGCTGGTAAGCATTCTCTGGCCCCCTCCTACTCTATCAGGGATAAGGTGTGGCTCTCCACCAAGCATCTGTCCATTCCAGGCTCCCCGAAGCTCACTGATCACTGGATCAGGCCATTCCCCATCATCGGTCTTGTTGGCCCAAATGCCATCTGCCTCAACCTCCCTGCCTTTTACTGTATCCACCCCATCCTCAATGTCTCACGGGTTAAGCTGTTCATAGCCCCGCTTCCCAGTCAGCACCCTCCTACACCCAATCCCTCTTCCCTGGCTGCTGATCCTGCTACCCTTGAATACGAGGTTGAATATATCGTCGACTCCCATTTGACCAGCTGCAGCCTTCAGTATCTGGTTCATTGGAAGGGGTATGATATCTCTGAGCAGACTTGGGAGCCTCGGTCTAACCTTGCTAACTCTTCTGATGCCCTTGCTGCCTTCCACCGTGCCCATCCTTCCACCCCACATCCTGTCTCTCACTCCGCCATTCGCGCTATCTTCCCTTCTGCCCATCTGGAATCTGGGCCTTAAGGAGGGGGACATGTTACACTCATGGCTACACTACATTCCATTCTTTCCTATATTGCCTTCTTTAGCTACTTTCCTTCACGCCACAGTGCTGCAACTCGGTATTGCCCAAGTCCCTTTTGCACACCAGCCAGCTCAGTACCTGCAGCATTCCGGGCACTGGACCATGGTAGAGTAAAGACCCAATTACCCGGGTACTGATGCTGCTCGCAGCACTTAGGCAATTCACTGAAACAACCCTTAGGTGGGGCTGAGTAGTGAGCTGTATGACAGTGAGGAAGGAATGGTGACTAGAGCTATAGGGAACCCAGGTGTCAACTGAGGACTAAGGGGAAAACCCAAGATAACTCAAATGAGGATCTTGGGGCTGCATTGACAGCCTTTATATACGGTTACAGGTTGTTTGTACATATTGTTACTCTATTGCTATCTATGGGCACCTTAGGGCAGACATGGAAGTGAGGGACTTATGCTACTGGCCATGGACGAGTCATGGGGAGTCACTGCACTGGTTTGCACAGCCTGGGCGCCAATGATGTGAAATGTTGTCAGAATGGTGACATATGGCACAATGATGAGGTCATAGGGCTGTGCAAAGGGGCTGGACCACTTACTAAGGTAACCACAGCTTGGCGCTGCCATCATGTGGTGTGTGGATGCTGTTAGTTAAGCACAGCCTGAGATAGATACCAATACTGGGATAGGAAGAGACCGAGAATGGCAAGAAAAAGAATAGGCCGTGAGTGAGGTTGTAACACTACCCCCCTGCTAAAGCTTAACCTCCGGAGAAGTGAAGGGGAGAGGGCACAAGAAGAGAGCAGCAAAGACCAAGCAAGAGACTGGGCAAGGTGCGGCAGGATGAGACCAGTGGAAGTCGTGAAGAGCATCCATGCAGTGAGTGAGATTGGAAGCCGGTTCCCAGGTGCAATCATCCACAGAGTAGCCCTTCCAATGAACAAGATATTGGAGGCTGTGGCCATGGGCGCGTGAGTCTACAATAAAGTCAACTTTATACTCCACATCACGATCGTTGGTGATAGGAGCAGGGCCGGGTTGTGGGTCAGGTTGAGAGGGGAGTGGTGGTGTGTATGGCTTAGTGCAGGATATGTTTACAACCAGGTGGATGCGGATGTATGAGGGAAGTTGGAGATGCATGGTGTTGGGCCCTTTCATAGCGATGACAGAGAAGGGGCCAATCCATCAGTCTGTGAGTTTGCGACAGGAAGATGGCAACATAAGGTTGTCGGTGGCAAGCCACACCTTTTCCCCAACAGTGTATAATGGGGCTGGAGTCTGATGCACATTTCTGGTTACCATCATCCATTCTCGCACTTTGTCAAGGTGCTCTCAGGTCTGCTGTAATATGGTCTGGTATTCGTGCACTGTAGCAGAGGCAGCAGGGGATTTGGTATCTCAAGGTTCGACTCCCATCCAGGGTTGGTATGTGCATGTGACCTGAAAAGGGGAGAATTTTGAAGCAGAGGACTGCTTTGCATTCAAAAAGAATTGGGCCAGGGGCAGCCATCATGCCCAGTCATCCTGCTGTTCAGTACAGTACATTCGGAGATAAGAAACTACTTCATGGTTTACTCACTCCATTTGCCTGTCCATCTGAGGATGATGTGCTGTAGACTTCTTTACTGAAATCCCTAGTTGCACACAGAGTGATGTCATTAAGGAGGCCGCAAACTGGGGGCCTCGATCGGAAACGATGGAATGTGGAAGGCCATGATGCTTCCACACATGAGCCAGATATAGGTCT
The DNA here is from genome assembly GCA_038093995.1 of Tylopilus aff. callainus. NCBI lineage: Eukaryota > Fungi > Basidiomycota > Agaricomycetes > Boletales > Boletaceae > Tylopilus > Tylopilus aff. callainus. Next base: position 5,450 of record JBBPTI010000051.1, on the reverse strand, counting down.
GCTAGTCCTGCTGTGGTGCATGTCTTTTGGCATGGGACCAGCTCAACCTCTTTTGAAAAGTGGTCTATGACTGTTAGAATGGCATCATACCCCCCTGCTACAGGCAGATCTGTGATGAAATCTGTGGAGATGTCTTCCCAGGGGCCCTCAGGTATCGGAAGGGGTTGGAGCTCTCCCTGTGGGGGATGATTGCTGGTCTTTGCATGGGCACACCATGTGCATCTCTTCACATATTCTTCGACATCCTTCCTCATCCCTGGCCAACTATAGAATTGGGTGAGGAGTTCCAGGGTATGGAGAACACCAGGGTGTCTGTTGACCGCGTGATCATGATGAAGGATAGTTACTTTGGTATGCAGGTTGGGGGGTATGTAAGTCCGGTCATTTCGCTTGAGCACCCAGTCCTTGATCTCTTATCCCTGTGCCATCAGCTTCTTGAGAATGGATTCAGGGAGGCATGTTGTCCTGTGGGAAATTTCGTCTGTTAGTTCATCTCTGGGGGTCATTACTTCTATGGACTCCTCATCTCCTTCCATCCGTTGAACCCATTCCAGGGGTATTACCAGAACTCCCTTATTATCTTCAACTCCTTCTCCCACCAAATCTGACCATCAGGAAAGAGCATCCACCTTAGTCATGAGACTTCTTGCCTTGTGGCACCACTTAAAGTTGAATCATGATAGATATTGGGCCCACTGGGCTTGTCACTGATTGAGATCTTGCCTCGTCATGAACCAAGTGAGATTTTGGTGATCATTCCAAATCTTAAATTCGTGAGTGGTTCCTTCCAGATAGTACCTCCAGATTTCTAATGCAGAGATGACACTTAGCATTTCTTTGTCTGCGATTGGGTAGTTCCGTTGTTCTGGTGTCATGGAATGGGACAAGAAGACTACGGGATGCCATCGGTCTTCCTTTCATACCGATAGCACAGCTCCCACTGTGCAGTTGCTCACATCGCTTTCTAGGTGGTAGTGGCAGTTATTATCTGGGTAGGCTAAGACTGGGGCCATGGTGAAGTGGTGTTTTAGTCATTTAAATGCCGTCTTGCACTCCTGTGTCCATTCGAAAGTAACATCCTTCTTCATTAGGTCGTGGAGTGGTCAGGTGATCTTGCATAATCTTTAATAAAGTGTCTGTAGAAATTGGCGAGCCTGAGAAAGGCACGTGTTTGTCATAATGTGGTTGGGGTCAGCCATTCCACTACTGCCTTTACCTTCTCCTGATCCATTGCAATACCGTCTGGGCTAATTATCATTCCAAGGAATTCCACTGTGGTGACTAAGAAAACGCATTTCTCCGGTTTGATGAACAAGTCATTTCGTTCTAATTGTGCTAGCACCTCTTTTACCTTTTGTTGGTGTGCCTCTTTGTCTGCATTCTGGGAGAATATCAGAAGGTCATTGATATAGACCACTATCTTTGGCATGTCCGAAAAGAGGTCATTCATCATGGTCTGAAAGGTTGCCAGGGAGTTACAGAGGCCGAAGAACATTACCATGGGTTCATAGGCCCCCTTGTGACAGACGAAGGCTGCCTTCCATTCATCTCCTTCCTTAATTTGAACATTGTTATATCCCCATTGGAGATCCATCTTGGTGAAGATCTTGGCCTCTTTTAGCTTGTCGATGAGTTGGGAAATAAAAGGGAGAGGATAATTGTTGCAGATGGTGTGTTCATTTAGATACTGGTAGTCTTGCACCATCCTTTTGCATCCATCCTTCTTGGGGACAAAGAATACCAGGGATGTCTGTTCAGACTTTGAGGGCCGGATGTATCCTTTCCATAGTTGATCATCCATGAAATCCTCTACCTCTTTCTGTTCCTGGGGGCTTAGAGGAATAATTCGTCCCTTCTTCAGATAAAAGAAGTCCTTGAGGTCGATGGCGTGATCCCATGGTTTTCGTAATGGCATCCATTCTGACTCCTTCTGTGAGAAGACCTTTTGGTAGCGATGATACTGTCTCGGGACCAGTCAGAGTGACTCTTCTGCTTGCAGGGCAGGTTGTGACTGCCTTTCTTGACTGCTCTGCTCTGCATGCATTACCTCTACCATTTCCTGCTCATGAATGGTGTGGGTATCTCTCTCATAATTGCACGTTTCAGGGCAGTCAATGAATTGGACATGCCCAGTCTTCCAGTTGATCCAGAGGTTATGTTCTCTGAGCCACAGATATCCTAGAATGACATCATTGCTTCCAATGTTCAAAACATATGCTCAGAGCAGTTCTTTGTGTCCGTTGATGTTGCAGTACACCTCTACTTCTTCCATAATTGTTCTTCCAGCATTCTCGGAGCCATCGGCATTATGCATGATGATTGTTCTACATGCAGTTAGTGTGGGGATACAGTTTCTTTGTACAAAATCTTGGTTTATCAGCGTTAGGTTTGCACCACTGTCAATGAGTGCTTCGGTATTTATGTATCGTTTCATTCAGGAGGGTTTGATCTGAATTTTGAGCTTTATTTCTTTCCCTTTGTATATCACCTTCATGTACATCTTTGGGGTTTCTGGGGTTTTAGAGGCAGATTTAGGGGAATCAAGCACAGGTTTAGTATCTTGGTCCCTGCCAGGCTTGCTAGGAGACCCCCCTAGACCAGCTACGTTAGATACTAGAGTTGTTAGCATGGTTACAAGTCGTGTTAGTTCCGCCAAGAAATGATTATTAGCCTGTGAGACACCCAGATCGTCTCCTAGGCTCTGCCTTTTCCCTTCTGCTCTTTCTCGGCGTTGGAAAAATCCTGTTCTTCCACTGAGGCAGTTCTTGCCTCATCTGTTGCCAAGGCAATCCTCCATGTCTGTCTTCTCTTACAACTAAATCAGTGTCCTCCGCCATGGAAATGACACTCCAGACACTGGTTCTTTGGCTTCTTGCAATTCTGAGCTAGGTGTCCTGTTCCTTTACAGTTGAAGCATTTGCCGGAACTGCCTTTAATAGCAAAGACCTCTTCTTCATCCATTTCTTCAAAGCAATCTACCTCCATTCAGTCCCCATGGGATTGATAAGATTGGGGTCAGCCTTGTATGAACATGAGGGCTTCCATGGCACACCCCACATCTCGGATATTCTGGAGATAGTCCGCTGGAGTGGACTTTTGGGCTCCTTTTTTGAAGATCTGTAGAATGATATGCCAGGCTGTATTCCTTTTGAGAAGTCGTATTGCGTGACTATCATTGATACTGGCCATCTGGTACAGAGCTTCCCATTGGACTAGGAAGTTGTCAGTTCAAAGTGTCCCTTGGTGAAGTTGTTCAAGTTGGGCGATGGCCCAGTCCTTTTGATTCACCAATCGGAAGAGACTTTTCATTTTCTGGACCAGTTTGTCCCAGGTGTATGACTGTCCTTGTCGGAGGCATGTTTGGGCGAAGGGTCTAGCTTTTGGTCCTTTCAACCAGGATAGGACTGCTGTTACTGCTTCATAGCTCTTTGGGAGGATAGTGGACTGGTTGGTGTGGAGCCATGCCTTGATTTTGGCCCACCATTCCTCAAACTTGGCGACTGATCCTTCATAGTCTCCAGGGTCTGCGAAGACTTCGACTTTCTGGGTAGCTTTTCCTCTGGTGGCTGCAGCACTGTTGAGGTTAGATACAGTCTGCTCGAGCATGGCGACATCCTTTAGAAGGGTGGCGGTCTTCTTCTGTTCTTTGATGCATCTGTTGTAGAGCTGCTGATTCTGCTTGGTCAGCATAGTGAACTCTAAAGCAATGGTGGCAATCTTGTCCTTCAGCATGAGGTTCAGGTTGGCGAGGATTTGGAGTGTGGATTGTGACATAGTGTCAGGCTATGTGTGTCTTCTCAATGTGGATTCTCTTTCCATCACAGATCACCCAGGTTCTTCTTTGGTATTCTTTGATTACAGCTGGGTGCCTTGTTGCTTGGTATGGGGTGGATCTAACCAGTGTTATCTGTGGTTGGCTGATCAGTCTCGGTTGTTTCTGTTTGTCCTCCTTTTGTCAGAGTCATGTAAACAGTTGTCCTATAGTGGTCACTCGGAGTCTCAAAAAAGGAAGAAGTGTTTTTATTTAATAACTACCAGCCATAATTCTGCTGCAGCTGTTCTTCTTTGGCGTGGATTGCCTGTCTCTCATATCCGAAGGTGAAGAAGTAGACTCCCTCACGAATGGCAATCTGAAGCTGTAAGGGGGTGAGCTCTTGTGCGACGAGAGAAAGAAGGCGAAGTAGAAAGTAGGTAAGAAGGGTGGCAAAGAAAACAATGAGAAAAGTGGTAATGATCAGCAGGAGCTGAATTATCATAAAAGATGTGCAAGGAAAATACCTATCAAAAGGTGTAGGTAGGCGTGGAAAAGAAGAGGTATGGTAATAGTAGCGGGAGCTACTAGAAGTCAACTAAAGATAAAAAGGGTGGCGCAGAGATGCATGAGGGCATAGGCATCCCAGACCGTTATCTGGTCAGATGAGGGTGGCAGTGGCATTGCAGCGGGCAGCTCTTGCTGTGGCAATTCTCTCACAACGTGCAAGGCAGGCTTTTTCGACTAAGAACCTGGCACAGTTCTCTTGCCAACAACAGTACTCTTCGTCGAGGTGGCAGCAGGTGTTGGGTGAGGTGGGGTTGCGGTAGGGACCCTCGAAGTTGTTCAGGTCAACTGACTCAGGCAGGGTCAACTCACACTTTACAGAAGGGGCAGGGGATGGGGGTAAGACTAACTTCTCCTCCTCTTCTTTCTTTACTTCTCTGTATTCCCCTACTAACCTCCTTTTTCATTGTGCAGCAGCGGAGGTCGGGTCAAAAACTTGGGCAAAAAGGCAGGGGTGCTCTTTTACGAAGAGCCAGGTGCTGGCAGTGAGGATGGCGATGTTGAGTGCATACTCAGGATGCAGGATGGAGATCTGGTTTGGGTTCACTAGGGCAGGAGGCTGTTAGTAACAACAGCCAACGATCCTGCTAAGCTCACTACTGGTGATGGGCTTCGGGGTGGCGGTGGTGACGGCGAAGCAAAGATGATTCGAGTTATAATGAAACAACCCTTAGGCGGGGCTGAGTAGTGAGCTGTATGACAGCGAGGAAGGAACGGTAACTAGAGCTATAGGAAACCCAGGTGTCGACTGAGGACTAAGGGGAAAACCCAAGATAACTCAAATGAGGATCTTGGGGCTGCATTGACAGCCTTTATATACGGTTACAGGTTGTTTGTATGTATTGTTACCCTATTGCTGAAACAACCCTTAGGCGGGGCTGCTTAGTGAGCTGTGTGACAGCGGGGTAGTGACTAGTGTGACTGGAGCTAGCGGGGCCCTGGCGTCGACTGAGGACTAAGGGGAAAACCCAGAATAACTCGAATGAGGTTCTGGGGCTCAATTGCGGCATTATATATAGGTTACAGCACTATTTGTACGTATTGTGCCGTAATACTACTTTAAGGTGCTTTAGGGCGAACGTGGGAACGAGAGGGTTACGCTACTGGCCAGGTACGAGTCATGGGGAGTCAG
>JBBPTI010000050.1:0-30417 GCA_038093995.1 Tylopilus aff. callainus | reverse complement strand
GTATATAGACCACTGCTGCTACCCTCCTAGACCCTAGTCTATCATTGATGGGTAGTGGTACATAGCCCACTAGCTCTACCCACAATGCTGCTACACCACTAGGATCTTGGAGGCTATCAATGGCCACTATATAAATGCCCATTGCCTCCCCCATTCATATTGAATGACCGATAAAGATCCATGACAGCAAGACTCTCCTTGAAGACACATTGCAACTCTCACCCTCATTACCAGCATTCGCCACTACTAGCCCTAGGCTTGGCAGCTCAGGCTCGAGTTGTTTCAATGATCTTCTTGACAAGTGGAGATTGTGGGCTAGGGCATCCAGGCTTGTGAGACAGTATTTCAACTTCATTGAAGCAAATCTTTTTACCTTTCTCTTTTATCTGATCTGCCTAGAAGTTGGCCCAGGCATGCAACAAATAAGCTTTGAAGTCTGGGTTGTCCATATCCAGACTTTCAGTCTCTTCATCATCATCCCAGGAGTCTGTGACCAGTGTCATCAAGACTGATGGGTCAATGTCTAGGATTGCATCAGTGTCCAGAAATGAAAGGGAAACAATGCCTGCAGTGACTGTCAGTGTTGGGGTCAAACTGGACTGTGTTGCTAGCCAGTCTAGGCAGTCCCTGAGATAGCATGTCCTAGGAACCTGGGGAATCTGTTTTCCATCAGGGAGGTACAAACAACCATCAGTGCCCTAAGATGCATTCCCAGTCTGCAGGTACATGTTGACATGGGGGCAACTGTAACACTCACGGCTACACTACGTTCCATTCATTCCTACATTTCCTTCTTTAGCTCCTTTGACCCATGCCACAGTGCTGTAACTCAGTATTGCCTGAGTCCTGTTACCCACACCAGTAAGCACAGTAGCCGCAGCATTCCGGGCACCGGACCATGGTAGAGTAAAGACCTGATTACCCAGCTACTGATGCCGCACCCACAGCACTTAGGCAATCCACAGTTGCAATGGCGCCATATGTCGCCACTGGGTCTCACACCTATAGCAATACTCATGCATCACACACCATAGTACGCCATCCTTTCCCACTCCAATGGCATTAACCTCGCGATGGCGCCATTGCTCGCCATCCTTTCCCACTCCAGTAGCGTTTAGCCTGCAGCATTGCCTCTCTCGCATGGACCAGGCCAGTTTCTGTCTCACACTTCCATATTTAGTATCTTGGCCTGCCCTCACTTACTTTAGGCTCTGCTTGAATCTGGTCTGTAGTAGTATATAAGACCGCCTGTATTATATCGGAGCCCCAATCAATTCTTCTTGGGTCTTCCCTCACAAGGCACCCACATACTAGGAGATTGACTCATTTTCCTGTTTCGCTTCACTTTGCTACACGCCCCCCTTGTGTGTTGCACCCAGGGCATTCGTCTTGCTTCGTTCCACTCGACACCTCCTTGCCTTTGTGCCCGAGGTTGTTTCATTAAGAATTGATTCTTCTCTTTGCCGCTGTTGCTCTTCGACTGCCCTGAAGGCCCCCACCCATCACCAACCTTTTCGCTATTAGTAAGCAGAGCAGAGCCTGCATCCCCCTTATTGACGTGGAAGGACACTAGTGAACGGTACACATGCCAAGTCGGCCCTTGCTGTTGCAGTTGGCAGCTCAACAGGTGGACACTGTCTAGTAGTTGCCCCTCGCCCAGTTCACCCCATTAACCTCAACCTTCTTGCCACCGTTGCTTCCCACCTCGAAGCTGATGCTGTTGCTGCTGCTGAGAGAGAGCAGAGAGAGCTGTGGGAAGAGATTGACCAGGCAATCACAGACTTCGCTGCAAGGTCCAGGGCTTCAGATATGCCCACACTTGTTTATCCCCCATCCCCAGACACTGACATTGACCCGAATGACTTCGTTCGCCCCACACCACCTATCCCTTCGCCTTCCACTCTTCGCCAGCTCATTGCTGAAGCCAAAGAACAAACCTGCCATTACGAGGAGTATGCAGCCCACATAGAAGCCCAGCTCACTGCTCCCCTTCCCCCTTCCCCAGACTACTGCACCTGCTGTAGGCCGGATCACCTTCACCACCCCTTCCGCTTTCCGCCATTCCACTCGCACCCAAAACAGTCCAGGACATCCGGTACCATACTGGTGCGCAATCTCAACGAGCCAGGCCACCTCCGCCCAAGAAACCTTCTGAAGCAGCCCAGCAAGTTCCTTTAGTTTTTCTTTTTGTACTTACATCTTTGTGCCTTCCCCCTTTCTTAGTGTTAGCCTTCACTTCCAAGGATGTTCCCACTCTTCTTTTGGTATTTCCTTTTAGCTTCTTGTTTTATTTCTTTCTTGTTACTTGTGTTCTGCATTTATCATCTTCTCACTTGCGTTCAATTTGATCGCAATACCCTTTTGGTTTCCTTACAGCTACCTACAGGTGAACACTCCCTTATCATCTCCACCCCTACTGGCACACGAGGCCGCAACTTCCGTTACGAGAACATACCTACAAACTGGGCAGAGTCAGCACCCCAGGACAACTGGTAGTTTTTCATTACAGATTCAATTGAACTAAAGTTCCCGGCTCCAGCTATAGGGGGATTGAAACAACCCTTAGGCGGGGCTGTGTAGCGAGCTGTATGACAGCGGGAATATCGAGGGGATAGGAGCTAGTGGGACCCAGGCGTCGACTGAGGACTAAGGGGAAAACCCAGAATAACTCGAATGAGGTTCTGGGGCTCAATTGCGACACTATTTATACTGTTACAGGATGTTTGTACATATTGTGCCCTTAATACTATGTTTAGGTACTTTAGGGCGAGTGTGGGAATGAGGGGGTTACGCTACTGGCCAGGTATGAGTCATGGGGAGTCACTGCACAGGTTTGCGCAGCCCGAGCGTCGATGGTGCGAGATGGCATGGTAATGGCGTGATTGTGACGTCATCGGGCTGTGCAAAGGGGACTAGACCTGCTTACTAAGGTAAACACAGCTTTGTGCTGCCATCGTGTGGTGTGTGAATGCTGTTAGTAAGTGGGGTCAAGAGCTTGGTACCGTTCACGATAGGGGCGAAAAATAGGGGCGAAAAATAGGGGCGTGAGTGGGGTCGTAACACTACCCCCCAGCTAAAGCTGAACCTCCGGGGCAGCAAAGGGGAGCGGGTGACTGAAGAGAGCGGCGAAGACAGAGTGAGAGACGGGGCGCGGAGCGGCCGGATGGGAACGGTGGAAGTCGCGAAGGGCGTCAGGACAATGAGTGAGATTGGAAGCCGGTTCCCATGTGCAATCCGAGTCGGGGTAGCCCTTCCAGTGTACGAGGTATTGGATTCCCTGGCCGTGGGGGCGAGAGTCGACGATGAAGTCCACTTCGAACTCAGCGTCCCGATCATCGGTGATGAGTGCGGGGCCGGGTTGAGGGTTCGGCTGGGACTGGAGTGGAGATGAATAGGGTTTGACGCGGGAGATATTAACGACCGGGTGGATCCGAATGTAGGAAGGGAGGCGAAGATGAACAGCGTTGGGTCCCGTCATGGCGATGACGGGGAAGGGACCAATCCATCGATCTGTGAGCTTCCGACAAGGGAAAGGTAGGGTTAGGTTGTCGGTGGCGAGCCACACCTTATCCCCGGGGTTATACGTCAGGGCCGGACTCCAGTGTTTATTCCCTGTGTCGGCCATGCGCTGCCGGGCCGTCTCTAAGTTCACTCTGGTTTGCTCTAGGACGCTCTGATAATCGCGTGCCACCTCGGAGGCCGCGGGCGACTTGGTATCCCTGGGTTCGACCCCCATGCATGGTTGGTATGTGCGCGTGACCTGAAAGGGGGAGAACTTAGAGGCAGAGGACTGCTTTGCGTTCAAAGAAAATTGGGCCAGGGGCAACCATCGAGCCCAGTCATCCTGTCGTTCAGCACAATACATACATAAATAACTACCCACTTCTCTATTCATTCATTCGGTCTGCCCGTCCGTCTGGGGATGATGGGCGGTAGACTTCTTTACCGCGATTCCGAGCTGCGAGCAGAGTGATGTCATGAGGGAAGCGGCGAACTGGGGGCCGCGATCCGAGACGATTGATCGCGGGAGGCCGTGACGCTTCCATACGTAGGCAAGATAGAGATCGGCTAGATCTGCTGCCGTACACGTCTTATGGCACGGTATCAATTCGACCTCCTTAGAGAACTGGTCCACTACCGTCAGAATGGCATCACATCCTTTAGCGAGAGGAAGATCAGTGATAAAATCTGCAGAAATGTCTTCCCAAGGCCTCTCGGGTACTGGCAGGGGTTGTAATTCCCCTTGTGGTGCTTGGTTGGCGGACTTTGCTCGGGCGCACCGTGTGCAGGCTTTCACGTATTTCTCAACATCCTTCCTCATCCCGGGCCAGCTGTAAAAGCGGGCAAGTAACTCCAGGGTTCGATGAACACTGGGGTGGCCACAAGCGGGGTTATCGTGGTGGAGAGTGGTGATTTGCGTGCGAAGGTCGGGTGGTACGTAGATCCGATTGTTCTTCTTCAGCACCCGATCCCTAATTTCGTATCCCTGTGCCATCAACTTCTTGAGGGTGGATTCCGGAAGCCGCGTGGTCCTATGCGAAATCTCATCGGTCAATTCATCTCCGGGGGTTATCACCTCCGTTGCTTGTTTCTCTTCCCTCATCTGTCGTACTTGCTCCGGGGGAATCACCAATACCCCCTTATTATCCTGCTCCCCTTTGGCAACTAAATCCGACCTTTGGGATAACGCATCCGCCTTTGTCATCAGGGCACCAGCCTTGTGACACCATTTGAAATTGAATCGGGAGAGGTATTGCACCCATTGGGCCTGCCGCCTATTGAGATCCTGACGCATCATAAACCAGGTGAGATTCTGGTGGTCATTCCAAATCTCAAACTCATGGGTTGTTCCTTCGAGGTAATGCCTCCACGTCTCGAGTGCGGAGATAACGCTAAGCATCTCTTTATCGGCGATCGGGTAGTTCCTCTGTTCTGGGGTCATGGAGTGGGAGGAGAATGCTACAGGGTGCCAACGATCTTCCTTCTGTACCGAGAGGACGGCTCCTACCGCGTGGTTGCTGGCATCGCTTTCTAGCCGATAACGGCAATCATTATCCGGGTAGGCAAGAACCGGGGCTGTGGTGAAGGACTGTTTTAATTTCGTAAACGCTTCTTCGCACTCCGGAGTCCACTCAAACGGCGCATCTTTCCTTGTGAGGTTGTGTAGAGGGCGTGCAATCTTGGCATAGTCTTTAATGAAACGCCGGTAGAAGTTGGCTAGGCCAAGGAAGGCGCGATTTTGCCGAAGAGTGGTTGGGCTTGGCCAGTTGACGACAGCTTTCACCTTTTGCTCATTCATGGCTATCCTGGTTGGGCCCACAATCATTCCTAGAAACTCCACGGTTGCCACGGAGAAGGTACACTTCTTGGGCTTGACGAAGAGGTCATTCTTCTCCAACTGGTCTAACACCTCTCTTACTCTTTCTTCATGCTTGATCAGATCCGGGTCCTTTGAGAAGATTAGTAGATCGTCGATGTATACCACCACATCTGTCATGTCCGCGAATAGATCATTCATCATAGTCTGGAAAGTGGCAGGAGAGTTACAAAGTCCGAAGAACATCACCGTAGGTTCGTAGGCTCCTCGGTGGCAGACGAAGGCAGCCTTCCATTCGTCTCCCTCCTTGATTCGTACGTTGTTGTACCCCCATCGGAGGTCCATTTTAGTGAAGATTCGCACCTCCTGTAGTTTGTCCACTAATTGGGAGATTAGGGGGAGAGGATAATTATTTCGGACGGTGTGTTCGTTGAGATACCGGTAGTCCTGGACCATCCATTTTCTTCCATCCTTCTTTGGCACAAAGAACACCGGGGAGGTTTGTTCGGACTTCGAGGGGCGGATATACCCTTTTCGCAGCTGATCGTCGATGAAGTCATCTACCTCCTTTTGTTCCTGCGGACTTAGCGGGATAATCCTCCCCTTCTTTGGACGGAATGACTCTTTTAGCTCAATTGCGTGATCCCAGGGCTTACGGAGGGGCATTCGTTCGGACTCCTTTTGGGAGAACACCCTTTTATAACGATGGTACTGTCTTGGGACGAGTGCGAGCGACCCTTCTTCCTTGGATGCGCTATTAACCAGTTTCGCCCGACTCCTTTCTTCCGCGTGGAAAGCCTCCCCCACATTCTGTTGATGGATCGCCCTGTTAGTGCGTTCATAGTTGCAGGTTTCGGGGCAGTCGGCAAAGTGGACTTTCCCAGCCCTCCAATCGATCTGGGGATTGTGCTCCTTCAGCCATGGATACCCTAGAATGAGGTCATTGTTGCCAATGTTTGACACATATGCCCGAAGCAACTCCTTATGTCCGTTGAAATTGCAATAGATCTCAACTTCTTCTGTTATTCTCCCTCCGGCATTTTCCGATCCGTCGGCATTAAAAACGACAATCGTCCGGGTGGCGGTTAGCATGGGGATTCGATGCTTCTGAACAAAATCCTGACTGATCAACGTTAGATTTGCCCCGCTGTCAATCAGGGCCTCGGCATTGGTATATCAGGTTGAGGGGTTGGGCTTAATCTGTATCGTTAGTTTTATTTCCTTCCCCTTGTGTATTACCCTTGTATACGTTTTCAGAGTTTCTGGGGTTTGTTTGACAGAGTTAGGGGAATTAAGCACAGTTTTAGTATCTCGGTCCCTGCCGGGCTCGCTGGGAGGCCCCCCTAGACCGGCTACATTAGATACTAAAGTGGTTAGCATGGTGACAAGTCTCGTTAGTTCCATCAAGAAAATCGTACTATCAGCCCGTGAGACACCCAGATCATCTCCTAGGCTCTGCCTTTTCCCTTCTGCTCTTTCTCGGCGTCGGGAAAATCCTGTTCTTCGACCGGAGCGGCCCTTGCCTCGTCGGGCGCTAGCGCAATCCTTCGGGCTGCCCTTTTCTTACAGCTGAAACGATGTCCCCCTCCATGGAAATGGCACTCCGGGTACTGGTTCTTCGGCTTCTTGCAGTTTCGGGCCATGTGTCCGGTGCCTTTACAATTGAAGCACTTCCCGGGACTTCCTTTTATGGCGAAAACCTCTTCCTCGTCCGCTTCTTCGAACCGATCTACCTCCATTCGGTCCCCGTGGGATTGATACTGCTGTGGGCGGCCCCTGATAAACGTAAGGGCCTCCATCGCGCATCCCACGTCGTGGATATTCTGTAGATAGGCGGTGGGGGTGGACTTTCGCGCACCTTCCTTGAATATCTGGAGGATAATGTGTCGGGCGGTATTGCGTTTGAGTAGGCGAATGGCGTGGCTGTCATCGATTTCAGCCATTTGATACAGGGCTTCCCATCGGACCAAGAAGTTGTTGGTCCGGAGGGTGCCTTGTCAGAGCTGTTCTAATTGGGCGACGGCCCAGTCCTTCTGATTTACCGATCAGAAGAGACTCTCCATTTCCTGGACAAGTTTGTCCCACGTGTAACTCTGTCCGCGGCGGAGCCAGGTTTGTGCAAACGGTCCGGCCTTTGGTCCTTTCAGCCGGGAGAGTACTGCCGTCACTGCCTCATAGCTCTTCGGCAGGATCGTCGACTGGTTGGTGTGGAGCCATGCCTTGATCTTGGCCCACCACTCCTCGAACTTGGCGACAGATCCCTCATATTCTCTGGGATCGGTGAATACTTCTACCTTCCTTGCCGCCTTTCCTCCTGCAGCTGCAGCGCTGTTTAGATTACTCACTGTCTGCTCTAGGGCGGCGACGTCTTTTAGTAGAGCGGCGGTCTTCTTCTGTTCCTCGATGCATCCGTTGTAGAGCTGCTGATTCTGTTTCGTTAGCATAGCGAACTCTGTGGCAACGGCAGCAATCTTGTCCTCCCACGTGAGGTTCAGGTCTCCGAGGATTTGGAGAGTGGATGCCGACATAATGGCGCGCTATGTGCTTCTTTGAGATTTGAACTCTTTTTCCATCCCTTATCACCCAGGTTCTCCTTCGGTACTCTTCAATTACGGCTGGGTGCCTGTTTGCTTGATATGGAGTGGATCTAACCGGCAGTATCTGTGGTCGGCTGATCGGTCTCGGTGTCTGTTTCTTCTGTGCGTACTCCTTCCGTCGGAGTCTCGTAAACAGTTGTCCTATTGTCGTCACTCGGGTTTAACATGGGGAAGAGATTTTTTATTTGATAACTACCAGCCGTAATTCTGCTGCGGCTGTTCCTCCTCGGCGTGGATCGCCTGTCTCTCGTATCCGAAGATGAAGGAGTAGGCTCCTTCGCGAACAGCTATCTGGAGCTGAAGCGGGGTAAGCTCTCGTGCGATGAGAGAGAGAAGTCGGAGAAGAAAGTAAGTAAGAAGAATGGAAAAGAAGATGATGAGAAACGTAATGGTAATCAGCAGGAGCTGAAAGATCATATGAATCGGGCGAGGAAAATTCCTAAAAGGAGGTGGAGATAAGCAAAAAGAAGTTTATGTAATGTGATAGTAGCAGGGGCTACTAGGAGTCGACTAAAAATAATCAGGGCGGCGCAGAGATGCGCGAGGGCGTAGGCGTCCCAGACCGTTATCCAGTCGGACAAGGGTGGCGGCGGCGGTGCGGCGGGCAGCTCGGGCTGCGGCAATTCTCTCGTGACGTGCGAGGCAGGCTTCTTCGACTAGGAACCGGGTGCGGTTCTCTTGCCAACGACGGTACTCTTCGTCAAGGCGGCGGCGAGTGTCAGGTGAGGTGGGGTCTCGGTACGGACCCTCGAGGTCGTTTGGGTCGACTAACTCTGGTGGTGTCGACTCACGCTTTGGCGAGGGGGCAGGGGACGGCGGTAGTACTAGGTTATCCTCCTCCTCTTCTTTCTTTATCTCTCTATATTCCCCTACTAACCTCCTCTCCCTCTGGGCGGCAGCAGAGGCGGGGTCGAAAACTTGGGCGAACAGGCGGGGGTGCTCCTCTACAAAGAGGCAGGCGCTGGCGGCGAGGGCGGCAATGTCGAGCGCATACTCTGGACGCGGGACTGAGATCTGGGCGGGGTTCACTGGGGCAGAGGGCTGTTAGTCACAACAGCCGGTGACTCTGCGGAGCTCACTACTATCGGGTGCTTCGGGGTGGCGACGGCGATGGCGAAGCGTGAGAAGATTCGAGTTATAATGAAACAACCCTTAGGCGGGGCTGTGTAGCGAGCTGTATGACAGCGGGAATATCGAGGGGATAGGAGCTAGTGGGACCCAGGCGTCGACTGAGGACTAAGGGAAAAACCCAGAATAACTCGAATGAGGTTCTGGGGCTCAATTGCGACACTATTTATACTGTTACAGGATGTTTGTACGTATTGTGCCCTTAATACTACGTTTAGGTACTTTAGGGCAAGTGTGGGAACGAGGGGGTTATGCTACTGGCCAGGTACGAGTCATAGGGAGTCACTGCACAGGTTTGCGCAGCCCGAGCGTCGATGGTGTGAGATGGCGTGGTAATGGCGTGATTGTGACATCATCGGGCTGTGCAAAGGGGACTAGACCTGCTTACTAAGGTAAACACAGCTTTGCACTGCCATCGTGTGGTGTGTGAATGCTGTTAGTAAGTGGGGTCGAGAGCTTGGTACCATTCACGATAGGGGCGAAAAATAGGGGCGAAAAATAGGGGCGCGAGCGGGGTCGTAACAGGGATTACTTAGCAAGCTGAGAGAATATCGCATGCATCCTGAAGGAAGAGTAATCAGAATCCTGAATAGGCCGCGTCCAGGAGACTATCGAGATCAGAAGACTGTAGTCCGTGTGAGACCGTTAGCGCCACTGTCAAGTCTGGTCCTCTGGTGTAAGTCTGTGCAAGACCGTTAGTGCCACTGTCAAGTCTGGTCCTCCGGTGTAAGTCTGAGGGGGCCAGAGTACCGTAGGAATAATTTGAAGGGGTTCAGAGTAAGGACTTGGCGCAGGACTTGTGTGTCGCGCCCTTACCAAGGCTTGTGTCCTTGATTTCAGAGGTTGGAAGCATCAAGGGAAGGACAGAGGTAGGAGATGAGGGACTCAAATACAGGAGGGTGACTTGTGTTAATATTTGTACTGAAGTACAACTCAGAATTCATAGAGTTTATATACTAAAGTACATAGCAGAATTCGGAATAAGGAATGGAGGTGATTATGAATGCGATACAGAGAAACATGGTGATCAGTAATCAAGACAGAGTATGGAGGTGAACTATGCCAGAGGGCGGTACACTAAGGAATGTAGAGTTACGAATAAAAGAACTAAGACAAATGGAAATGAGGCAGAGGCAGTGCTGGGTGCACGGTTTGGAGATGTGAATCCCAGAATCTAATCACCTGCAAGTTACCTAGTCAAAGCTGTGTGTGACCCGATATGGCACAAATTATGGTTTGGGTGGTGTGCAGGATGTGGTAAGGGTGTCTCGCATGGGAAAGTAGTTCAAATGATATGGACTTCGGAATTGTGCCAGAGTCTTCAGAATTTGCTTATAGGGGTTCCGGAATGAATATGACAGCCACTGCCATTTGAAAGGCCCAGCCGCAGCTGGTATAAGAAACACAAGGTGCCAGTAATCAAGAAAGAAGTCCGCTTTCAGTATGTCGCAGGTACTCCTCGATACCATTGCAGACCCCACTATTCCTCTACTGGACAAACTCACTGCCATTGCAGCTGAGTTCACCACCGTCACCACTCAGAATATCCAACTTGCTCAATCGCTGCATGTGTCCAACAACGAGATTATCTGTCTCTAGCAGCTGGTGACCACCAGTCAGGCAATAGTAGCCACTTTACAAGGGCAGATAGCCACAGCGGGCCCTCCAGGTACCTTGAAGAAAGTTGAATTATTTGCAGACCCCGGCGAATACAATGGAACGATCACCAAATTTGAAGAATGGTGGGCCAAGATGAAGGCATGGCTCCGAATCAACGTGCACATCGCCCCCGCTGGAAGTTATGAAGCGGTCATGGCAGTACTGTCCTGGCTCAAAGGACCCAAAGCCGGCCCCTTCGCACAAACACGCCTATCCCGGGGCAATGCATACCAGTGGACTGACTGCAAGGCCAAGATAGAAGGCCTCTTCTGCACTGCCAATCAGAAGGATTGGGCCTGCCGCCAGCTGGAGGAGTTCAAGCAGCAGAACATGCAGACCGACAACTTCCTAGTCTGCTGGGAAGCTCTATACCAGCAAGCGCAAATTGATGACATGCATGTGGTCCGGCTCTTGGAACAAAACATGGCCCACCATATCATCCTACAGATTTTCAAGGAAGGAAAGCGCCAGGATAAGCCGGCACTCTATTTGGACAACATCAGGAAGACCGGATGCGCAATGGAAGTGCTTGGCTTCATAAGGGGGTATGAAAGAAAGGCCCCTGCAAGGATTAGTAGCCGAGGGTTAGCACAGAAGAATACTGAAGAAGATGTATATGCCCTCCCAAGCAGTGACGCCCACGCAAAGTGCTTCAATTGCAAACAGACCGGCCACTGAATCCAAGAATGCCAGAAGCCAAAGATAAACCAATGCCCAGCCTGTAAGTTTGTTCATGGTGGGCACAGCGCTTATTGCACCAAAAGGAAAATGCTGCAGAGGATACCGCTAGCCGAGGATGAAGAACCCACAGGCACTGAGGCCCCAGTAAGGATTGCTGAGTTGGCAGAAGAAATCCATAAAAGAAACAACCTGGAGATGGGTTTGGATTTTCTGATCGAAGGATCCCAGATGAAGGGAAAAGGCAGGGCCTAGGGAACACGTCAGGTGTTCCACAGGCTGGTAAGATTCCAAAGAAGCATGCCCCCATTACCCATGTTATCATTTCTAAAGACCGAGAATGGTGTATTCCCCTTAGATTGCCTGGTCTAGAGGAGCCTGCTCCCCAGCGGCTTGGCAGCAACCGTGAACCAAATGCTGTGCTTAATTCCTCTAACAAGTATACTCCCCCACACGCACACAAAGAAACCCCAACTAACCCCCCACAGATTCGCATACTAGGACAGCAGAAAAGGAAAGAGATACTAATGCAGGTCCAGATCAAGACTCACACCAGCGACTTCATACCGGCCTCCACCTTACTCAATAGTGGGGCCCAGTCTTCATTCATACATCAAGAGTATGTCCGCCAGAACCATATCCCTACTGAAGAACTCCTGCAGCCTATATATGTCTACAATGCTAATGGGACCCCGAACAAAGTGGGACCGGTTACCCATGCAGCCACGGTTTTATTGGAATACCAGGGGCATGTAGAGAAAACCTGGATAGAGGTAACCAATCTAGGAAGCAAAGATCTGATCTTGGGGTATACCTGGCTAAAGGAACACAACCCACAGATCAACTGGAAGACCGGTACGGTCCATATGCCAGACTGCCCAGAGCTATGCAACTACTCCAGAGTATCGCAGGTCATCTGCCGAGCAGAAGAACAGGAGATCCAGGTCGCTGAGGAGCAATGATACACCAGAAAACAGCAAGAAGGAAAGACTCCCCGAGAGTTAGTACCCCTGATGTACCACTGCTACCTCAAGACCTTTGAGCAGAAGGAGTCAGAGCAGATGCCAGTCCAGAAGCCGTGGAACCACACCATTGAGTTAAAAGACACCTTCATGCCCCAGAAGGGCTGTAACATTCCCCTCAGCCCACAGGAGCAGAAGGAGGTGGATGACTTTGTGGACAAACAACTCGCCAAGGGCTATATCCGGCCCTCCAAGTCCGAACAAACCTCCCCGGTGTTCTTTGTGCCCAAGAAGGATGGCTGAAAGCACATGGTGCAAGATTACAGGTATCTCAATGAGCATACAGTCCGCAACAACTACCCATTGCCACTCATCGCCCAGCTAATCAACAAGCTCTGCACTGCCCGCCTCTTCACCAAAATGGATCTTCGCTGGGGTTATAACAATGTCCGGATTAAGGAAGGAGATGAATGGAAGGCCACTTTTACCTGTCACTGTGGCGCGTTCAAGCTGCTAGTAATGTTCTTCAGACTATGCAACTCCCCGGCCACATTCCAAACCATAATGAACGATATCTTTGCTGACATGTCCAAGAATGTCATGGTATACATCAACAACTTGCTCATCTTCACCCCTTCCGACAATCGGAAAGCTCATGAAGCGATAGTCCTAGAAGTCCTCAAGAGGTTAGAAGAAAACAACCTCTTTGTCAAGCCAGAAAAGTGCACCTTCAGAGTAAAAGAATTGGAGTTTCTCGGGATGATTGTAGGGATAAATGGGGTAAGCATGGACCCAAGTAAAGTCACCGCCATAAAGGAATGGCTGGTTCCTGTCAATGTTTGAGGAGTTCAGGCCTTTCTAGGTATGGCCAACTTCTATCACCACTTCATACAAGACTTCGCTCATATCGTGCGGCCGCTCCATGACCTAACCAAGAAAGACGAACCCTTCTGCTGGACGGACCAGCGCCAGGCAGCCTTTGACCACCTCAAGGAAATCTTCACCACCGCCCCTGTTTTAGCCTATCCGGATCATAATAAGAAGTATCAGCTGGAGTGCGATGCCTCCTCCTACACAACCGGAGGAGTCCTACTGGTAGAAGAAGACGAGAAATGGCATCCTGTAACATATGCTTCGCACGCAATGACTCCGGAAGAACGCAACTACCCCATAGCTGATAAAGAGATGCTAAGTGTGATTAGGGGTTTGGAGGACTGGTGACACTACTTGGAAGGGGCCGAACAGCAGTTCAAGGTATGGAACGACCACAAGAACCTCAAGTGGTTCATGACCCACCAGAATCTCAATCGAAGGCAAGCCCGTTGGGCCCAGTACCTCTCCCATTTCAATTTCAAATGGTGCCACAAGTCCAGCACAACCATGGACAAAGCTGACATGCTCTTGCGAAGAGAAGATCTGGCAGTAGGAGATGCAGAGGACAACCATGATGTGGTAGTGATTCCCCCTGAGCAGATACAGGTACAAAGGACCAGGGGCTGAAGGGCTGAAACTGGGGAAGAAGGAATAACCGAGGAGGCTACGGTCCTGCACCATTCCAGAGATCGACTAACCGATCAAATTTCACACGAGACCATCAAGCTCCCAGCCCCAGTGCAAAAGAGGCTAGAAGGACAGGGGTATCATATTGAAGATGGATGCTGCATGAAGAATGGCAAAGTGTACATACCCCCCGCTTGCAGACCCGAAGTACTCCACCTTCACCACGATGCGCCAGTGGCCGGCCATCCCGGGGTCACATGGACTGTGGAGTTACTCTGCCAGCACTACAATTGGGCTTCCCTAGCAATCAACGCCGCTGACTACATAAAAAGATGTCCGAGGTGTGCCCAGGCTAAGCCCTCCAATAAGCCACCCGCTGGGCCCCTCCAGCCCTTACCCATTCCATCAGGGCCCTGGCAGGATATCTCAGTAGACTTTATCACCGGGCTCCCTCTTTCCAACTCGTACACTGCCATATTGACTGTTGTAGACCGCTTCTCCAAAGCAGTCGAACTTATTCCCTGTGACTCCACATGCACCTTCCTCGACCTAGCCGATATCTACCTGCACCACGTCTGGAAGCACCATGGACTCCCAAAATTGATCGTCTTGGATTGGGGTCCCCAATTCGCCTCGCACCTCATGACAGATCTCTGCCGCCAGCTCCAGATAGACCAACGACTGTCCACCACCTACCACCCACAGACTGATGGGCAAACAGAACAGATGAACCAAGAGGTGGGTCAATACCTCCAGACTTACTGCACAGACCACCCAGACTCCTGGAGCGACTGGCTCCCACTCACACAGTTCACCATCAACTCCAGAGTCTCGTCCACCTCCAGCAAATCCCCCTTCCAGCTCATGCACACCTATGCTCCGGTCCTTGGAATAGAACCAACTGTTACCCAATCTCCCTCTGCCGATAATCTCGCTAATCAGTATGCGGACCATTTGGCAGAAGCCCAGGAACGACTTTGTGCCTCGCAAGATACAATGAAGTGAGCAGCTGCCGGTAAGCATTCTCTGGCCCCCTCCTACTCCATTGGGGATAAGGTTTGGTTATCCACCAAACATCTTGCTATTCCGGGCTCCCCGAAACTCACTGATCACTGGATTGGGCCATTCCCCATCATCAGTCTTGTCGGCCCCAATGCCGTCCGCCTTGACCTCCCCACCTCCTATCGTATTCATCCTGTCCTCAATGTCTTGCAGGTTAAGCTGTTCATAGCCCCACTCCCTAGTCAGCACCCTCCTACCCCCAATCCCTCTTCCCTGGCTGCTGACCCCGCTACCCTTGAATACGAGGTTGAGTATATCATCGACTCCTGCTTGGCCAGCCACAGCCTTCAGTATTTGGTCCACTGGAAGGGGTATGATATCTCTGAGTGCACATGGAAACCCCGCTCTAACCTTACTAACTCCCCTGATGCCCTCACCACCTTCCACCATGCCCACCCTTCCGCCCCTCATTCTGTCTCTCACTCCGCCATTCATGCTATCTTCCCTTCTGCCCATTTGCAATCTGGGCCTTAAGGGGGGGGACGTGTAACACTCACAGCTATGCTACGTTCCATTCATTCCTACATTTCCTTCTTTAGCCCCTTTGACCCACGCCACAGCACCGTGACTTGGTATTGCCCGAGTCCTGTTACCCACACCAGTAAGCACAGTAGCTGCAGCATTCTGGGCACCAGACCACAGTAGAGTAAAGACCCGATTACCTGGCTACTGATGCCGCACCCACAGCACTTAGGCAATCCGCAGTTGCAATGGTGCCATATGTCACCACCAAGTCCCACACCTATAGCGATACTTGCACATTGCACACCATAGTATGCCATCCTTTCCCACTCCAATAGCATTAACCTCGTGATGGCACCATCGCTCACCACCCTTTTCCACTCCAGTAGCGTTTAGCCCGCAGCACTGCCTTCCTCGCATGGACCAGGCCAGTTTCTGTCTCACACTTCCATATTTAGTATCTTGGCCTGCCCTCACTTACTTTAGGCTCTGCTTGAATCCGGTCTGTAGTAGTATATAAGACCACCTGTAATATATCGGAGCCCCAATCAATTCTTCTTGGGTCTTCCCTCACAAGGCACCCGCATACTAGGAAATTGACTCATCTTCCCATTTCGCTTCACTTCACTACTCACCCCCTTGTGCATTGCACCCAGGGCATTCATCTTGCTTCGTTCCACTCGATGCCTCCTTGCCTTTGTGCCCAAGGTCGTTTTAATCCCAACCTATTGTGAACAGCACACTATTTATCAACTGAACCTGCTCTGGCCCACTGGTAGGCAACTGTGTTACATATAGAGCAATGTGTTATTTAGATATACACCCCTTAATATAGTGCACACAGTGTGAGAGATGATTTTAAGAATATCACACTATTGCACATGGAACACCTATCATATATCCCCTTTATATTTTCTGTCATATGTCACTCTTTGAAAACCTTCACTTGGGAGTGTACATCTATTAGCTTTCCTTTTATGGATACATAGCATAGGAATATACATGCTGCTCCCTAGTCTTGTTCTACATTGATTGGAGGTGAGCCACTCTATTTACCTCTACTGCATAGGCCTTACTCACTTGTACAGTTTTCACTCACTCTGTGTAGCCACCTGCTCCAAGGATCAAGTTCAAACCAACTGTTTTCTTTTCATGTTTGAAAGAGACCACAATGATTTTGCAAAGTGCTTGACACACACCAAACATCCTTCCTCATCAACCTTGGCCTCTCCTGGGGGTATGAACCATCAGAGACCAAACTCCATGGGAACATCACAATTTTGGGAGGGAACAAGTATTCCAGAATACTAAAGCATGAGTGGGCCATGTGATCATTTCCTCTGAACATCTCCTAGCATGGAAAGGCAGTCAAAGGGGATCTCATCCAGGTTGGTTGTTGTGCCTTTTAAACTGATGACTGAATTGATGTAATCAACAAGGAGGATGAAGCTTTAATTTCATAGAGCTTTCAGCTTGAGATATGATCAAGGCAGGTCCTATGGAGCAACCTAGCATGAGGAAAGCAGCCTTTTGATCTGATGTAATACAGCAGAGCCTTAGTGACCACAAACCACATTGGAGAACAGGGAAGGTATGCTTGAAGGAGTCACTCATTCTGTTTCATATTGGTTACAGTGTGTTGCATTCATCAATGCAGTGTCTCACCAATACCACTGTTGCAACCTGCACTGTCTGAGTCTGGCACACCTTTCTGGGAATAACATTGCAACAACTGGCTATTTGGTGAGTTTGGTTGTTGAGCATTAATGCTTTCATGACTGGTCCTTGGACAAAGTCCCTAAATCCCCAGGACCTTCCGAGTCGAGTTCCCAGGTATATAATGTTTGCAAGATATGGACATTGATTCATCAATCCTCGACAGCGAGTTAGGTTTAAGCCGATAATGTCAAAAGTATTCCCATCTATTAGCCCCAAGTTCACATGAATGCAAAATTTATTATATTATCTACAACCATATCAGGCCTGTGTGGGGGAATCATATCCCGCCAGTGCAAAGTCGCAGGGCAGTTCATAGGTGGCATCAAGTAATGTCAGCAATCAAAAGTGGAGAAAAAGACCTAAGAAAATTATCCATCTATCAGGTATCTCATCGATACCTGATAGATAGCGCGCACTGCATGCGCACCGCAAGCTTCGTAATCACAACGCGTTGTTGTTCCTTCTATGGTCCATGTCTCTTATTGATGACCCCAGTCACCTGCCAATTATCTGCCTATTCTCGGAAATTCCTGAACACGATGTTGCGGTAGTACTGGACCCACAGACCGTTGGATAGCTGTGATTGGACGATAACTAACAAAAGGGGGATAAAGGTCCTGCCTGCGATAAACCGAGCTCACGTACCCCTGCCGAAGTGAATTCACTTTGTACAACTAGGAGCCACGGCATCATCTTCGTCAATTCTTCAATGTAGTCATATCCAGTGGATCCATCGAACTCATGAGTCATGGTACCGCGGTTTTTAGTCACTAGCTGTACACGAAGGTCACAGAAAGTCGAAGAGGACACAATACCATGCGTCACATATATCTAAGACGCGAATCCCTTGCATCATAGCACGACCAAGTTGACGTATGTCTCACCAATGTCATTCACTTATTTCCCCATAATTGGTGGCGGAACACACCGCGGAGCAGACAGACGAACGTGACCTTCACGGAGACGTAGGTACAGGCGGGATGCTACGCGTGATGAACCCAATTTGTTGTACCCAATGTGAGGTTCCACGTATAATGGCATGGTATGCAGTCTCCCCTTTATCGATCACGCGAGAGCGCAACTTCCTTCTGCTAAGGCCAGCCCTGATAGCATCAAACCATTGGACAACCTCGTCCATGGTGATTGAAGGGTCTTTCTGAACCATGTCAGGTATTAGAGGTTGCATAAAGTCAAAACTAAGCTTTGGCTATATTCACTTAAGCGAAGGGTATACGGTGTGTGGTGATGCGATATACCTCAGTGAATTGCTTCCTGATGGCATTACCAGCATAAAAAACGTCGGTGGGGAATAGGTCGCAAGGAGTGTTGGAATTCTGAAATTCTGGGACTTCTTTGTCGGCTCCCGAGATTGGCTCCTCCAATGGTTTTACAATCGACTCATCGTAGCGACGTGAGAGGCCAAAACCAATGAAGAAATATTTAGGGGGCCGTTCAGTTCGGGTCTTGTGTCGTGCATACCCGGACAAGTCTCGCTTCATCAAAGGACTAACAGGATGGAATGCATCCATGTAGAGCCCACTCGGGTCCATCATGATGTTTCTAGATGAACAATCGCTAGGCGAAAGTTAGATGAGACAAAGTCCAAAGTATCAGGGGTCATGCTTACCGATGAGCAACACAGTGCTTGTGCATAAAATGAAGACCCTAGGGAAAGTCAGCGACCGGGCAAGTGAAACAACGTACGAAGGCGTACTTCAAATAATTGCCCGATGCATTCAATCGCCTCTCCAATGGTACCAAACGGAGGATGTGTATAGTCTCCAAGTAGAGGCATGGCAATTACTACCTTATCCTCATCACCGGGGACGGGTAGTACATCGTAAATCGGAACACAATGGTTGGTACTTGTGGCCAGGGCTTCAGAAGAGAAATATTATGCGATATCAACCTCATGAGGGTGGACCCTTTGGTGGACTATCTTGAGTGTGACAAATGCACCATCCGAAGCACGTGTGGCATCGAGAATCCTGGTGGCGTACTTAAATTTTCTAATGGATGAGTGCCAGGAGAGAAAGGCTCAACGGTCCTCACCTTTGCTACACGGCTATCCTCACACACCAACCAGCTCTTCTTTGTTCCCCGCCAAGAGGGCATCCAATCAGGGGCATAACGGGGTCGAAGTATGTATCCGCTATCCTTCAACCAATTATAATGTTTGGACTACCACAGCTCGGGCTTAGAGAGCTGGCCATCGCCACCGCTCGTTGAAACGCCTCTGAAAGCTGCAAGTTCAAGTTGAGCTAGCGTTCCCTTGCGCCTGGCGTCAGCTTCGTTGACCATTCGCTTTTTTGAACTGAAGAGCATCGTGCGCGGAGCAACGTGTTTGGCAAGTTGGTGGTTTACAATCCAACTTAATCAGCCATCGACACGTCAAGTTAATACTTTACCTCATCCCTGAACTGTCATCCAACATATCCGATCGTACATCCTCCTGAACACACCCAGATTGTACCTCACATACTTCGGGTAAATCAACCCTGGCGATCAAAGGCACCGTCGTGCGTTTGACTTTATTCGCCCCATTCTTCTCCCGCGAGGCACGATTCAATTTTATCTCGACACCTTGTAACGTGAGGTAGGACAGTTTGAACGTCAATTAGAACTAACTGTTTCATTTGCATCGTTGCTGTGCTTGAAGACGTGTCAATTCTTGCAGCGTACAACATCCATTTGCCACGAGATTCCTCCTCTTGTTCTTTTTTTTGCTTGGTGCTTGGTGATAGGCACATGTCCACCCAGGAAGACCCATCCATCCCATGACTAAGTTCTTGGTATGAGGCTCGCACCACGAAGAGTGATGCACGAGTACTCACAACTGAAAACACTGTTTCAAGTTGGGATTTTGTCCATCACAACCGAGGTTCAATTCGTGATATTGGTGATCGTCAAAGGCAACTGTCACTATCGGATGCCAGCGTCCCCACTCTCAACTGCTGGAGGCCATGAGCGCGCACAACTAACGGCTAGACAGTCAACATGAATCCGACACCAACTATCCGGTTCATACCGGTGAACTTCCAGGGTCTGTAGCACAAGTATTGGTCAGGGATCTACCGGGTGACGTGGTCACGATATACACTGGTTTTTGACTCACTTTCCTCCAGAGCGTAATAATTCAGACATGATGCATGGTGAGGGTTGAAAACTTCAACTGAAGAGTTACGACGAGGCGGTATGCACTGCCAAGTGACTGCACCGCCACAAAGTGCTTTGATCCTATTTGCGCAACAATCCCTTCGGGCCGGCACACTAACCATCTCATGGCCGTCGTTCACAACTAAGAGCGCACCCAGGACATGACCATACGGCACAACTTATCACTAACGAGTAACACCACCTAGGATGGTGGACTAGGTATAGCTGGAACCCCTCTAGCAACAAACCCGATACGACGTTTCCAGTGAGAAGTCGTACGAACAACCCGTTCATAAAGGTCCTCGTTAATATCAACGACGCGTGAGCGGAACTTGCGACGACTAAGCCCGCGTCGGATATCATCGAATTGGGCGACCACCTCGTCCATTTTGGGGCGCTTGTCTGGCTCTGCCTGAATCATACTTGCAATCAGGGGCTTCATAAATTCCAAGCCTCGTTTTTCCTATGAGTGTTGGGTCAGCGACCGGAAATTCCGACTGCCACATGATAAAACAAGCAACTGACCAAGATAAAGTCTTTCCTAATAGCATTTCCGATATAGAAAACGTCAGTAGCGAACGGATCACAAGGTTCATTGGAGTTTTGAAACTCGGGAACCTCTTTGTCACCACCCCAGATCGGTATTTCCTTAGGATTAACATTCGAAGGGTCGTAACGTCGGGAAAGCCCGAAGTCAATGAAATAGTACTTCGGAGGTCTCTGCGTGCGTGTGAGGTGTTTTGCAACGCCATTACAATTCCTGTTTAGATTGGTGGCCACAGGATGAAATGACTCAGGGTAGAGGTGAGTCGGATCCAGCATGATATTTCTGTTCATGCAATCCCTGTCGAGTAATCGGTGAAAGGCCAAGATGATGGCTATTCAACTTACCGATGGGCAACGCGGTACTTATGCATGAACTGGAGCCCCTGAAAGAGTTTCAAGGCTTAGCTATCCACACGTACAAATCCACATTACCTCGAACAATTGGCGGAAGCACTCCACTGCCTCTCCGATAGTATCAAAACCAGGATCATTGTAAGGTCGAAGTAGAGGCATAGCCATAATCACTGCATTATCTTCACCATCTAGCGTGAAGACTTCATACACAGGAACGCAATGATTCCCGGGCTCCGAGACCAGTGCTTGTGAGGAAAAATACAGGGCAATATCTGTTTCATACGGATGGTCTTCTTGATTTACACGCTTCAAGGTGACAACTTTCCCATCCACGGTCCGAGTGGCATCAATAATTGGGTTAAACTACACGCCATATTGTGAGATGGCCATGAGCGGAAAAAATCGCATACCTTTAACCTCTTACCATCTTCGCTGTCTCTCCAGTCCCTGTTCGATGCCCTCCAAGAGGGGACCCACTGAGGGGAATAGCGAGAACGAAGCAGATACCCATGATTGCTCAGTTGCTCGTAGCGATCGCGCCACCAAACCTCCCTGGGGTCGAGTTCTTCTGGAGGTATGCGGTTGGGTGCTCCCCATAGTTCAAGCATTTTCTGGGAGATCTGGGCGTCCACATCAACTATCCGCGACATCGTTGATGCAACCGAAATGCGCGAACAGTGGTGTCCACCAGAGAGTCACTAGACATCGTGTAAGTAAGCTGCAGTAAACTGCATGGTAAAATAGACGCAAACATGCACCCACAACAACTAGTTGGTGACACCAAAAGCCTGCCTATTTTCTACCGAAAGAATGAGAGTTTTTTAGCACAAAGCAAGGCCGGATTTGAACTCATAAAGTCAAAAGGAGTCGAAAAACAGTGATACGGAACTTTTCCCACGGCATTTTGTGTGCACCAAATTTTTGGACAATTTCAATGCACTATGTACCTATACAAGCACAGCTTTGATCACCATCATTGCTTGCTGGGAAACTGACCTTTGCTGCTTCTGCTTGTGAACAGCCCACTCTGCTGCCTTTCCACTTAATCCCAGGTGGTATGCACTCATGAATTGGAAGAACTAATTAATAAAGTGATAAATGACATCTACTGGGCACAAGTTCAATATGTTTGTTGCTACTTGCTTTGTTGCAGCAAAGTTTGGCTTTGATATCTCATGATACTGATATTTGCACCATCCCCAGTACTGTAGCATAGTGAATAAGAATCAGGCTGACTCAGAGTGACAAAGACATGAAATATCTACTATCTTGATTGAATTAAGTTTCCAGTGGAGTTTGGGTAAAAAAGATGCAAAGATGTCCAGCCTCAACAATCAACTACTCCAGCATTAATACTTCATCAATGAAGTCATCCTGTTGGCTGAGCAAATATCCCATACAATACTGTGTGCTTTTAAAAGGGCAGACAGGCAAGCATTTTGTCTTCAGACCTGTCATATTGAATCCATACTTTTCAAGCACTGACTTGAGTCCCTTGAGCATGCCAAAAGTGATAGTCATATTTTGTGGAAGTCCTCATTTAGCCTTGTTAGGTTTTGATTGTAGAATAATAGTATCATGTTGTTTCTGCTGTTTTCCTCCATCTAATTTGTTTATCTTAAAAGCCTTCAATGCATCTAGAGGAAGTGCTGCATAAGCTGATAAATTATCAAAAATAAAAAGTGCTTGATATCCTGGACTTGTTTCATTGTGGATCTTAATGATCTTTTTTACTTGATTAAGGAGATTCTTATATGTTCACCAAGTATCACCACCAGCACCAGGACAAATAATTCAGAGACATAGATTAAATTGTTAGAACTGGCAACTACATACAGTGGCTCAAAAAACTGTCCCAATGTTTGGCCATTTTTCACTAAATGCAATGGTACATGATATCTCTTAATCCTCACCCTAAACTATGAGTGGATGAAATGAAGTAGACACTCTTGGCTTTCTATCCATCCAAGAATTAAAGGATTTGGTCCAGTATTGATGAAATGGCAGCCATTCAAAATAATTATTTATTGAAACAGTTATTTGACTTTATGTTTTGATTACATATATTGGACCCTAGCATGCTGTAAAGTCATTATATACATTTGGTAATAGTTCTATTATGCTACCTTTATGTAACTAGATTAGCTATCACTATATAAACCCCATTATTTTATGTTTACTTTTCCATTGACATCATGAAACCCATCTCTAGTTCTCAAAGGGACAACATTATCTTTTTTTTTTCTCTGGACATTTCCTCCAGGCAAATTGCCTCTCAAACTGGTCTATGTGAGTCTACAGTATCCAGGGTTCTTCAAGAAATTCAGCTAGAGGAACCTAGGCTCTCTGGTAGTTGTTCTTCAAAACTTTCTTTCACCAACAAGAGGGCTACAGTGGCTCAAAGAACTGTTCCTGTTATGACTTGCCTACCAGGCCCTACCTACTATCTTTTTCTCTTTGTCTTTGTATTACTAAGGCCTTCCTTTTCTATCTCACCCTTATGCTTACCCTTCCAATCTGACTCAGGATATACTCTGATCATATTTGATTGTTATCTAGTCTTTCTTGCACCATCCTATGTATTCCATCATATTCTTTTACTTAGTCATCTGTTTGGCTAGCTAGTACTTAAGGACTGCTCTTGCTATCCTGTACCCTAAGCTAGTCTTCCTTGATTATACCTCCTTTTGCCCCAGACCTCAGAGCTTGCCAGAGTTTGTTTCTCCAAGTTTGCTAGCTTTACAGAACAAAGTCCTTGACAGACCAAGGCAGGATAAGTCCCACATTTGCTTGGGCCATGGATCATCATCTTCACCAGGCTATTCAAGGCTAAGGTCAACCTCCTACCCAGAGTTGATCTTAATAGTTCCAATATTTGCATGTCTTCCACTAAATACAATAGTATGCAATAGCAACTAAACCTTACCTAATCATGTCAGTATATGAAATAAAGTACTCACTCTTGGCTTTTGGATGGATCAAGAATTGAAGAATTTCAATAAGATTTGACAAAGTTACAGCCATTTTAAAATGGTTACTTATTGGGACAGTTCTTTGATTTTAAATTTTGATTATATATATTTTATCCTAGGATGCTGTAAAAGTGGTGACATAAGTGTAGTAATGGTGCTATTATGTCACCTTTATGTAACTACCATCAGCTATTACTATATAAACCCCTTTGTTGTGTGTTTAATTTCCCATCATCATTATAAAACTCATTTCTAGCTCTTAAAGGGACAATTGAAATAACCTTGGGCACTAGGTACCTTTGGTTGTGTAGTGAAAGGGTAGTGGAGTGTAGACAAAAGGTAATTGTCCTCTTTATAGTAGGTGCTCTTTGAGGGAAGACCCAAGAAGAATTGATTGGAGTTTCACCATGCTGAAGGTGGGTTTATATACTACATGATACCTAAGTTTGGACTCCAACTAAACTACATGAGGGCCAGCTGACATACTAAGTAAGGAAGTGTGAGCAGGAATGGGGCTTGGTCTGTGTGAGTGGGGCAGTGTGGAGTGGTTAATGCAATTGGAGGAAAAAGATAATATGGGAATCATACAATATAAGGGGATTCAGCCATTGGTGTGGATATGGATTGCAAGGCAATGGTGTGTGATGGCAACATCTGCAGTCACTGTGGCATCAGCTGCTTAGGTAAGAGGGGCTTTATGCTACTTTGGTCAGATGCCCTCATGCTGTAAGCTGGTAGTGTGGGATCATGGTGTGAGTAGGAGGGACTGAAACAAGTAACCTAGAGAACCAGTAAGGAATGTAGAGAAAGGAGCATACATAGAGATCAGAGCATAACAACAACATTATCTCTCTTCTTTCTCTTGACCTTTCCTGCAGGCAAATTGCCTCCAAAACTGGCCTAGGGAAGTCTACAGTGTCTAGAATTATTAAAAAAATCCAGCCAAACAAGACTAGGCTCCTTGGTGGCCATCCTTCCAAACTTTCTCCTATTAATAAAAGAGTCATTGTTTAGCAGATTATTACTGGCAAGACCAAAAATGCTATTGAGGCCACCAAATTTATCAATACCATTATTAATATCCCTGTCTGCCCTCAGACAGTCAGGAATACCCTCAAGGAAGCCTTCTTGAAAGCTGTAGTAAAGAAAAAAAAACCTCTGCTCTCCAAGAGTCATAAAAAGAGAAGATTAGCCTTTGCTCTCAGGTACCAACATTGGACTGTAGAGGGTTATATGATTAGATGAGACCAAGATCAATAGGATTGGGTCAGATGGACAAGAGTATGTGTGGAAAAAGGCAGAAGAGGGGCTAATTGATAGGAAGGTCAAAGGTACAGTCAAGCATAGAGGAGGTTTTTTGATGATGTGAGGCTGCATAGAATGGAATGGAGTGGGGGTTTTAAGTGAAGTGGAGGGAAAAATGGATGTTAAACAGTATGTGTCTATTTTGGAGTAGGCACTACTGGAAAGCATGGAAGAATCTGGAATTTCAAATGTTGACATTATCTTTTAACAAGATAATAATCCCAAGCATACCTCTAAAATGGCCCAAGATTGGTTTGAAGAGCAAGAGATTAGGCTTTTGGACTGGCCTGCTTAATCTCCAGACCTCAACTCTATTAAACATACTTGGAATTACCTTAAAAGAGGCCTTTTAGCTTATGAAAGTGCTTTTAAAGGAGTTCATCAACTATGAAAAAGGCTAGTAGAGGAGTGGGGAAAGATTTCTATGGAATAGTGGTCAGAAGGATTCCATTTATGGCTGATGAAGCCCCAACCTTGAGGTATAAAGTTGAGGAACCTGACAGACTAGCAGTATTCATGAATCACATAAAGGAGTCAAATTTTTCCCACTTCACAAGGAAGCAGAAGGGAAAAGATTAGGCCTAAAGGATGAACTGGGTGTCCCAAAGGCTGAAATCACCCTAGTAGACATTTCACAATTAACCATTGTATTGATGTCTCTAGTATCTATCTTGACTGGTCTAGGGGGGTCTTTTCCAAAGCCCAGTGGAGACCAAGACAATAAACCTGTGCTTAATTCCCCTTCATCTACCAATCAAATCCCAGAAGTTAAAGCACATTATACAAAAGTGATCCATATGGATAAGGAAATAAAGCTGATGGCCAAGATAAAACTATTCCAACAGGAGTAAGCAGTTAAGGTGTCTGCCCTAATTGATAGTGGGGCCAACCTCATCCTGATAAACAACAACTTTGTGAAAAGACATCATATCCCAATGCTAATCCTTCCTTGTTCCATAGTTGTCTTCAATGCTGACAGGTTGGAGAATGCTACTGGAGCTATCATAGAGGAAGTGATCACTTTCTGTAACATCAAAGGATATGCTGAGCAGCTCTGGGCATATGTGTCTAACATTGGGCAGAATGACCTCATCCTAGGATACTCTTGGCTCAGAGAACACAACCCTGTTATCAATTGGGAGATCAGGCACATCCACTTTTCAAACTGCCCTGAAATCTGCAACTATGCCCATACCACCAAAGAAGCTTGGAAGGCAGACAATTTGGAAGCCTACTATGTCCAGGAGCAAGCCTGTATCCATGCAATGCAGGAGTCAGAGAATCCTCTCCAGCTAGTACCACTGCAATACCAGGACCATGAAAAGATATTCTTGCAAAAGGAGTTCAAACAGATGCTGGTAAGGAAGCCCTGGGACCACACCATCAAGCTGAAAAACACCTTCATGCCAAAGAAAGAACAAATTATTCCTTTGAGCCCAAAGGAGCAAGAGGAGATAGAGGCATTTGTAGAGGATCAGCTGAGAAAGGGATATATCTGGCCATCAAAGTCCAAGCAGATATTACTGGTACTCTTTGTCCTGAAGAAGAATGGACAGAAGAGGATGGTGCAGGATTACCAATACCTGAATGAACACAGTCTACAACAACTACCCCTTGCCACTCATTTCTCAACTTGTAGACCACCTTTGGATAGCATGCCTCTTCACCAAAATGGACCTCTGTTGGGGGTACAACAATGTCAGGATAAAGGAAGGGGATGAATGGAAGGCCACTTTTATTTGCCACAAAAGAGCCTATGAGCCAATGGTAATGTTCTTCATGCTATGTAATTTACTGGCCACCTTTCAGACAATGATGAATGAGATCTTCTCTGACATGCCCAATATCATCATCTATATTGACAACCTTATGATCTTTACCCTAACAGATAATCAAGCAGAGCATGATCACTTAGTCTGGCAAGTGCTACAGCAGCTAAAGGATTATGACCTCTTTATCAAACTAGAGAAGTGCAAGTTCTCTGTCAAAAAGGTGAAATTCCTTGGGATGATTGTAGGTGTGAATGGAATATCCATGGATCCAGAGAAGGTCAAAGCAGTTACAGACTGGCCTTAGCCAACTATATTGAAAGGAGTCCAATCTTTCCTTGGGATGGCTAACTTTTATCAATGCTTTATCTGAGGCTACACATCAGTAGCACACCCCCTTCACAACCTAATGAAGAAGGACACCCCCTTTGCCTGGACTGATCCTTTCCAGCAAATATTCAACACCCTGAAGGAGAAATTCACAACTGCCACTATTCTAGCCTATCCAGACAATGATTGCCACTACTGCCTGGAGAGTAACACCAGCAATTATGCCACAGGGGCTGTCCTCTCTGTTTTCAAGGATAAGAAATGCTTAGCATTATCTCTGCCTTGGAAAACTAGCATCACTACTTGAAAGGTGCCTGGTATGAGTTTGAAATATGAAATGACCACCAGAATCTCTCCTGGTTTATAACTTGAGAGGATCTAAATCAAAAACAAGCCCAATGGGCACAATATTTGCCCCAGTTTAATTTCAGATGGCATTACAAGTCTGGCACACTAATGGAAAAAGCTGGCACCTTGTTGCAATGGTCTGACCACATGGAAGGAGCACTGGAAGACAACAAGGCAGTCTTGGTCATATCTCCAGAACAGATAGAACATATACAACAGGGTGAGGGAATGAAGGCACTGGAGGTAGAAGCCCCTGAAGAGCTGCTAACTGACAAAGTATCACATGCTACAATAAAACTCCCTTGCCAGGTGGTTGCAAAGTTGTAGAAGCAGGACTATCAGATTAGAAAATAAGTGCTGAAGAAAGATAGGAAGATCTATATTCTCCTGTCACTCTGTACTAAGATACTCACCCTCCATCATGATTTCTCAGTCACAGGTCATTCCAGAGAAGAGTGGATGATAGAACTCATTTGTAGGAAGTACATGTGGAAAGGACTCAATAAGATGGTCAAAGAATACATTAAGCACTGCATCCACTGTGCATGCACAAAATCTGGGAATCAATCTCTGGCAAGTCTCCTGCAACCACTACCAATCCCAGAACAACCATGAAAAGATGTCTTTGCTGACTTCATCACAGATCTTCCCTTCTTCCTACAGTACAATGCCATTCTCACTATAGTAGACAGATTCTTCAAAGAGGTGGAGCTTATCCTGTGCACAAAAATGTGTTCCATTAACACCCTTGCCAAACTGTATCTCTGCCATGTATGAAAGTACCACAATCTTCCCTGCACCATTGTCTCAGATTAAGGCCTGCATTTTTCATCTATCCTTATGAGGGATCTTTGCCAACAACTCAGAATTCAACCTAAGCTGTCCACAGCCCATCATCCACAGACTAATGGCCAAACAGAATGTGTAAATAGAGAAGTCTCCCAATATATCTGATTATACTGTGCTGAATGATAGGACAACTGGGCATAATGGTTGCCACTGGCCCAATTCTCCCTTAATACAAAGCAGTCTACTGCTTCTAAGTTCTCCCCTTTTCAGGTAACTCAAACTTATGAACCTTGCATGGGGATTGAATCCTGGGAGGCCTGTTCCCCCCATGCCACCACCTTGGCACAAGATATGTGAAACGACCTTGGGCACAAAGGCAAGGAGGCGTCGAGTGGAACGAGCAAGACGATGTCCCGGGTGCTAGGCACAAGGGGACGAGTAGCGAAGTGAAGCAAAACGGAAAGGTGGATCAAACTCCTTATAAGCGGGTGCCTTGTGAGGGAAGACCCAAGAAGAATTGATTGGGGCTCCGACTATTTACAGGCGGTCTTATATACTACTACAGAGCAGAGTCCAATCGGAGCCTAGACTAGCTAAGGGCAAGCATGGTTACTAAATATGGAAGTGCGAAGCAAAAACTGGCCTGGTCCATGTGAGCGGGGCGATGCTGTGGGCTAAACGCTATTGGAATGGGAAAGGATGGTGAGCGATGGCGCGATCGCGAGGTTAATGCCATTGGGGTGAGAATGGATGGCGTACTATGGCGCAATAGCGGGAGTATCGCTATTGGGGTGGGATCGGGTGGCGTGCTATGGCGTGCGATGCGCGGGTATCACTATAGGCGTGAGGCTGGATGACGACAGATGGTGCCATTGCAACTGCGGATTACCTGAGTGCTGTGGTGCGGCAACAATAGCTGGGTAACTGGGGCTTTACTCTACCGTAGTCCGGTGCCCGGATGCTGTGGCTACTGTGCTTACCGGTGTGGGTACAAGACTCGGGTAAGACCGAGTCGCGGCGCTGTGGCGTGGGTCAAAGTGGCTAAAGAAGGAAGTGAAGGAGAGAGTGGAACGTAGTGTAGCCGTGAGCGTAACACGACCCCCTCCTTAAGGTCCAGATTCCAGATGGACACCGGGGAAAATAGCGTGAATGGCGGAGTGGGTGACAGGACGAGGGGCGGAAGGGTGGGCACGGTGGAAGGCGGCAAGGGCATCAGGGGAGTTAGCGAGGTTAGCACGAGGTTCCCAAGTGCGTTCAGAGATGTCATACCCCTTCCAATGGACCAAATACTGAAGGCTGCGGCTGGCCAAGCGGGAATCGACAATGTACTTGACCTCGTATTCAGGGATAGTGGGGTTAGCAGCCAGGGAAGAGGGATTGGGGGTAGGAGGGTGCTGACCGGGAAGCGGGGCTATGAAGGGCTTGACCCGCGAGACGTTGAGGACCGGGTGAATACGATACGAGGTGGGGAGGTCGAGGCGATGTAAAGTAAGAAATATGAGTGGGCGAGTTTTGGTTCTCGACCCAGGGGGTTCTTGATCAGGGATTTGCTAGAGTCGTCCAGTCACTCAAGTAGAAAACGGACACAAAGTCTGGCAATCTGCAGCCTCAGACTTGTGCAGGAATGAAATTCTCTCTGCGAGATGATGAGGGAATGAAAAATACCCCGTAATGTGTTCTGATTAGTAAGCAAAAGTATCAAGAAAAAAGTGTAGTCCATGAATAAGTATCACTGAATAAATAAGTAGACTCAAACAAATAGGA
>JBBPTI010000049.1:0-30443 GCA_038093995.1 Tylopilus aff. callainus | reverse complement strand
GTTCTTTCAACCACCCACTTACACTTTGGCTCTATTTGTTCTTTCCAGTGAGTTATATAATAAACACTTCAAAATCTCAAAATATTGACTCAATTTTGGAAGTCACTGTATGTTACTAAACTGAGAGCTTTATTTCAAAAAGGATAACTACCAGGCTGTAGAGTTGCTTTCTCCCCAGCTGGATAAGTTGATTTTGTAGCAGAAGGTTTCTCCACATACAGATGTAGCAGTAATAGTGCCTATAAAGTACTTGCCATGAGGGGTGCAGAAGAAAAGAACAAAGGTATTACAGTTTGTTTGAACTGTGCATACAATGGAGTAAGTAAAACAAGCAAGTAACAAGAAACTGATAAAACAAGAAAAGTACAGGCAGTAATAGAAGTAAAGCAGAAACATCCATAGGTACAAAAAGTAGAACTAAAAGGGAGTAGCAAGTAAGAAGAAGAAGATTTAAAGAAACTTTGCAGGTTGCCATAAACTGTTGCAGGGGCAAAGGTGGCTGGGAGTATATGTTGTGCACATGATACTTAAAGCAGCAGGCCTGTTTTGCCTGAATTGGTGTTTTAGGCAATGAAAGGGGAAAAGTCTATTACAGATGCAATAGTCCAGCAAAGGGGGTGGTGGTAGGGCAAGCTGCCTTTCTATAAAGGCAGCATATTCTGTGCAGTGGTGCTGGTGTTCCTCTGCCTCAGTGATGAGGTGGTGGAGAGTGGTGGGTGAGAGAGGAGGTGGTGTGGGTGGTTTAAAGTTGTTTGGGTTGGGGTCAGTGAAGGGGGATAGGAGATAAGTCAAAATGGGCATAGCTGAGGTAGCCTGTGTGGTCCTACTGCTCCACTCAGCAATATACTCATTGATATCCTGCAATAGCTCCTGCTGGATTCTTTTTTCT
Organism: Tylopilus aff. callainus; assembly: GCA_038093995.1. Taxonomy (NCBI): domain Eukaryota; kingdom Fungi; phylum Basidiomycota; class Agaricomycetes; order Boletales; family Boletaceae; genus Tylopilus; species Tylopilus aff. callainus. The sequence goes on along the minus strand of JBBPTI010000049.1, from coordinate 29,554 downwards.
TTAGCAGTGGCATTGGCTTTGAAGCACAAAGCAACACTGGAAAGAAGATTGAGGTTGATGAGATGCTGTGGGTGCAGGGCAACTACTAGATGGTGTCCAACTTCCTGCTCAGCCAAGAGAGAAGCAGGGACCAGCTGGGCACATGTACCATTCACTAGTGTTCTTCGACATCAGTAAAGCTGGATGCTGGTACAATACTGCTCACTACTATGAGGGTCCAAGAGGGTTTGAAAGTAGGTGGGAGCTTCAAGGAAGTCATAGATGACAACAGTGAAGCAGGCAATCAATTCTTAATGAAACAACCTCAGGCATGAAGTACCTTTGGTTGCATAGTGGAAAGTGTAGTGAAGTGTAAGAGGTGGATTGAACTCCTAGTATGCAGGTGCCCTTAGAGGGAAGACCCAAGAAGAATCAATTGGAGTTCTGACAAATTACATGTGGGTTTATATACTACTAGCTACCTAAGTTGGAACTCTAATTGAAGTACAGTACATGAGGGCAGGCCAGATTACTAAGTAAGAAAATGAAAGTGAGAAACTGGCCTAATCTGTGCAAGCAGGGCAATGCTGAGGGGATAATGCTGTTGGTGTGGGAATGGGTGGTATGTAATGGCATGATAGTGACTGTTATATGATTGGAGGAAAAAGGAATATGGGGAATTGTACAATATGAGGGGGTATTGCTATTGGTGTGGGATGGAGTTGCATGGCTATGGCAAGTGATGGCACCATCTGCAGTTGCTGGGATGTGAGCAGCTTAGGTAAAAGGGGCTTTATGCTATCTTGGTCAAGTGCCCTTATGCTGTAAGCTGCTTGTTGTGGCATGGGCAACTTCTGTGGGTAGTACCAAGGCATGACTTGGTGGCATAGGCATGTATGGCTAAAGAAGGTAACCTAGTGAAGAGTGTAGGGGGTGTAGGACATAGAAGGATTGGAGTGTAACATAGCTGGTCTAGAGGGGTCTCCTGGAGAGCCTGGCAGGGACTGAGATACTAAACCTATGCTTAATTCCCCTTCATCCACCACCAAAATCCCAAAAGAAGTGTTATGATTGTGCTGTACTCAATGCTACACTTGGGCCCTGCTACACTTTTTCCTTAACTCTGGCCCTTAGCTCAGTTGCTCACACTCCCTCACTACAGTTCCAGCACTCAGCAATGCCCCATGATAGGTGCTCCTCACCCCCTTGTTGGCCCTCTTAGTTGCCACTAGTCTTCACTTCCACTACAGCTCCCTGCATGTGACCTACAGCTCCACAGTCACCTGATCTATCAGTGATGCCTCACAGCACAGTCTTGCACCAGTCACATGACCCACATGTGATATGATCCAGACCCTAGCACAGCCACTCAGCACAGCCCTTGTGCCCATGATAGACCTGGCTTCTAAACAGCAGATGCCAGCACTCATAGCCAAGCTGCCCCTTAAGACATAGACCCCAGACTCCTTTGCAGTCACCTGGCATATGCACATGCATGTACACCCTTATGGCTCACTGCATGACCCACAACAATGGCTCTTGCCCCTCAGACATGCCCACAGTATGTCACCATGTCACAACCCTTAGCCCTAACATTGCCCCCAGCACTCCACATATCCCAGTCCCATTCTGAAGTCCCACATCACACCATCTCATGCCATAGTCATGCAATCACTCGCCATCGCATCGCCCTTGTCCCTTGGCCTATAGCAATATTCACACATAGATTCCAGTATAACTCATACAGACTCATGACCAATAGCCATTCGCCTGCACAACCCTAGACCCTGGGTTATGCCTCATGCTGCATAGCCCCACACAGCCCCATACTGCCAAGCACTGCCCAGAGCATAGCCCCACTTACATGGACCAAGACCTTCCCTTGACCCACAGAGACCCATGAACTCCACACACCATATATGGTAACTAAGCTGGCCCTTGATGGACCATATGTAGTAATAGTATACAAATAGGTACAAACACTGTAACAGTATATAAACCCCTGCCACTACCCCAGTCTATTATTGATGGATAGTGGAGCATAGTAATCCTACCTTTAAAGATAGTGGCCACTAGTGCCTTACGCCTACTCCCACAATGCTGCTACACCACTAGGGTCTTGAAGGCTATCAATGGCTGTTGTATAAATGCCTACTGCCTTCCCCACTCATATTGTACAACCAGTAAGACCCTCGATAGCAAGGCTCCCCTTGAAGACATGTTGCAACTCTCACCATCACCATTGGCATTTACCACTACTAGCCCTAGGCTTGACAGCTCAGGCTTGAGTTGTTTCAAGAAGCCAAGATGTATACAAGGGTGATACACAAAGGAAAAGAGATAAAACTGACCATACAGATTAAGCCCTCAGCTGAAGAGCACTATATACAGGCCATCACCCTAATTGACAGTGGGGCAAATTTGATGCTAATTAATCAGGATTTTGTCTGGAAACACCAAATACCCAAACTAACTGCTTGCAGGATAATTATAGTTTTCAATGCTAATGGATCCAAGAATGCCACAGGAAAGATAATGGAAGAAGTGGAGGTATACTGCAACATCAACAGACATCAAGAGCAGCTCCAGGTGTACATAACCAAAATTGGGACAAATGACATCATCCTCAGGTATCCATGGCTTTGAGAGCACAATCCCCAGATCAACTGGAAGACTGGGCAAGTCTGCTTTACTGAGTGTCCAGAAACCTATAACTATGAACACGAGACCCAGGCCAGACATGGCCAAGATATCATGGAGGTATTTCATGCAGAAGAAAGAAGCCAAAAGAAAGAAATGGAAAGGAATTCCTTTGAGGCCACCTTTTCTCTGGTACCCCCACAGTATCACTGCTTCATGAAAGTATTTTCACAGAAGGAGTCCAAAAGAATGCCCCTTCAAAAGCCATGGGATTACATCATTAAGTTGAAAGAAAGTTTCAAGCTGAAGAAGGGACAAATCATCCCCCTCAGCCCAAAGGAACAGGAAGAGGTAGATGCCTTTGTTGAGGATCAGCTATGGAAGGGATATATATGCCTCTCAAAATCAGAACAAACATTGCCCATGTTCTTTGTACCTAAGAAGAATGGAAGGAAGCAGATGGTTCAGAACTACAGATATTTCAATGAGCATATGGTCCACAACAACTACCCTCTTCTACTCATTTCCCAGCTCATTAATAAACTAAAAGGGGCTAAACTCTTCACAAAGATGGATCTTCAATGGGAATATAATAATATCTGAACCAAAGAGGGAGATGAATAGAAGGCAGCTTTTGTATGCCATAAAGGGGTCTATGAACCTGTCATATCCCACATTCCACTAAGTCTACCTCCGTCACTTCCAATCTCACATCTGTTGATCTCCGGACTTATTTCTTTATTTGTACTACCTTGTCTACTCGGACCTTTACTCATCTCATTTTACATTTCATTGTTAATAAGCTTTCACTTACTCTTTAGAGTTTAGCCTGTGCTACACACAGCTCCAGCACTTGCACCACTGGCGCACTGCTCCAGACTTTGGTTTATTCCTACCTCCATCTTACTCATCTTGTTTCTCCATATATAAACCTGTAGATACTTTGTTGTGACCCTCAGTTCAAATATCAACTCAGTTCTCTCCTCTCAAGTCTGACAGCTCGACCTCCTGTCTCTCTCTCTCGCCAACGAGGCTAAGGGCTTGGCAAGGATGCGACACATAAGTCTTGCATTGAAGCCTCACACCTCCGACCTCTACTCCAACATCCACCTGTACCACCAGTACACCTCCGTGCGCTCTCACACTACCTCCAACCATCTGACTATCTCCAGTGCTCGGACTTGAGCCAGAGAATCACAAACTTAACAGAACCCATGGTAATATTCTTTGGTCTTTGCAACTCCCCAGCCATGTTTCAGACCATGATGAATGACCTATTCAAGGATATGCCTGATGTGGTGGTCTATATTGACAATCTCCTTATCTTCTCCCCCACCAGTGATCAGAGAGCTCATGAAGAGGCTGTGATCAGAGTGCTTGAATGGCTGGAAAGGAACAACCTCTTTGTTAAGCCAGAAAAGTGTTCCTTTTTGGTGACAACAGTAGAATTCCTAGGAATGATAGTAAGTCTGGAGGGAATAGCAATGGACTCCATGAAAGTCATGGCAGTTGTGGACTGGCCATCACCCATGATCCTCTAACAGACCAGGGCCTTTCTCAGAATGGCCAACTTCTACTGCCAATTCATTAAGGATTATGCAAAGATCACCCATCCACTTCACAACCTCACCAAGAAGGACATTACATTTGAATGGACAAAGGAATGCAAGGACACCTTCTGAAGACTTAAAGGGCAGTTCACCACAGCCCTGGTATTGGCTTACCCAGACAATGATTGTTGATATCAGTTGGAAAGTGATACTAGCAATTATACAATTGGAGCTGTATTATTGGTAGAAAAGGAAGGATGCTGGCATCTGGTTATGTACTCCTCCCATTTCATGACTCCAGAGCAGAGAAAATACCCCATTGCTGACAAAGAGATGCTCAGCATAATTTCTGTGCTGGAATCCTGGCAACACTATCTTGAGGGAACCCATTACAAGTTCAAGATCTGGAACAACCATCAGAATCTTTCCTGGTTCATGACAAGACAGGATCTAAACCAAAGACAGGCACAGTGGGTGCAGTACCTCTCACATTTTAATTTCAAGTGGCACCACAAGTCCAGGTTGCTGATGATCAAAGCTGACACCCTCTTTCAACAATCAGACTTAACATATGTAGGAGATGAAGACAATAAAGCCATGCTGGTAATTCTGCCAGAGCACATGGGGTGTGTGGAGGGAGAGTTAGATGATGAAAGCTCAAATGAAGACTGAACAACAATAAAGGTGACCACCCCAGGGGAGGAGTTGCTCATAGAGATTTCACATCACACTATCCACCTTCCTGAACAAACTTTCAAGAAGCTGATGGCACAAGGGTATAAGGTCCAGGACCAATTACTGAAGCAGACTGGTCAAATCTATGTCCCACCTGATCTCTGAACCCAGATCATTACCCTCCACCACAATCATGCAGTCAGTGGACACCCAGGGGTTCTCTGTACACTCAAACTCCTGGCATGGAACTACAGGTGGGAAGGAATGCAAAAGGAAGTAGAGAAGTATGTGCATGATTGCACTCAGTGTGCAAGGACCAAACCTGGGAATTGTCCTCCAGTAGGATTGCTGCAACCCCTACCAGTACCAAATGGACCATGGACTGACATCTCTGCAGATTTCATCACTGACCTTCCTACATCCGCAGATTATAATGCCATACTAACAGTGGTTGACTGCTTCTTGAAAGAGGCCAAACTCATCCCATGTTCAAAGAGTTGCTCCACAGCCAATCTTGCTGAGTTGTACCTGGCCCACATTTGGAAACATCACAGCCTTCCCTCTTCCATAGTATCTGATCAGGGACCACAGTTCGCCTCCACCCTCATGAGAGCCTTGTGTCAACAACTTGAAATTGCCACTAATCTCTCCTCTGCATACCATCCACAGACTGATGGACAGACAGAACAAATGAATAGAGAAGTTTCTTTATACCTCCGTATGTATTGTGCTGAATGACAGAGTGACTGGGCATGCTGGCTGCCACTGGCCTAGTTCTCTATTAACACAAAGCAGTCCCTAGCTTTGAAATTCTCTCCTTTTCAGGTTACTAGAATATACCAACCCCAGATGGGAATTGAGCCCCAAAGCAGAAAATCCCCCTATGCAACAGAAGTAGCACATGACTATCAGATGGTCCTCACCCAAACCAAGGAGCACCTCACACAGGCATGAGATTGCATGAAGATCTCTGCTGATCAGTAGTGTACTACAGCACCATCCTACACTGCTGGCAACCAAGTTTGGTTATCCACTGAGAATCTCACACTCACCACCCCTTGTTGGAAGCTCTCCAATTGCTGGGTTGACCCCTTCCCTGTTATATCCATGAAGGGTCCCAATGTGGTAGAGCTCTGGCTGCCACAGCATATGAAGATCCATTCAGTGGTCAATATCTCCCAAACCAAACCTTATCACACCCCCTTACCTGATCAGCCTGATCCATGCCCAGGCCCTGCTCTTATTACTGAAGAACATGAGGTGATGAAACAACTCAAGCCTGAGCTGTCAAGCCTAGGGCTAGTAGTGGCAAATGCTGGTCAGTGAAGGGGAGAGTTGCTAGTCAGATTCAAGGGGAGCTTTGCTGTCTTGGGTCTTACTGGTCATTATAAGGAGCAAGGCAAGTGCATTTATACAGTAGCCCATTGATAGCCTTCAAGACCCTAGTGGTGTAGTGGCATTGGGGGTTTAGGGCCAAGGTACTAGTGGCCACTACCCATCAATGATAAGCTAAGGGTCTGGAGGATAGCAGCAGGGATTTATATACTGTTACAGGGTTTGTATCTATTTGTACACTATTACTATATATGGTCTGTTAAGGGTAGGCTCTGTTGCCTAATATGGTCTGTGGGTCTGTGAGGGTCAAAGGAGGTCTTGGTCCATGTGAGCAGGGCTATGCTCAGGGCAGTGCTTGGCAGTGTGGGGCTGTACAAGGCTATGCAGTGTAGTACATTACCCTGGATCTAGGGTTGTGTGGGCAAATGGCTATTGGTTATGAGTCCATGTGAGTCATACTAGTGTTTATGCACAAGTATCACTATAGGCTGAGGAGTGAAGACAATGTGATGGCAAGTGATTGCATGAGTATGGCATAGAATGACATGATGTGGGACTGCAGAGCAGGACTGGGATATGTGCAGAGATCCAGGGTGATGTCAGGATTAAGGGGTTGCAACTGGTGACATACTAGGGCATATCTGTGAGGGCAAGAGCCATTGCTAAAGGCCATGTCATTAGTTATGAGCTTGTGCATGCAGGTTCATGTCCTGGGCAACTGCAAGGGAGTCTGGGTCTATGCCTTGAGTGGTTATATGGCTGTGAGTGCTGGTATCCATTATTGGAGGCCAGGCCTAGTTGTAAGGCATGAGGGCTGTGCCGAGTGGCTGTGTGAGGGATCTAGATCATATCTCATGCAGGGTCATGTGATTGGTGCAGGGCTGTGCCACAAGGCATTGCTGATAGATCATGTGAGGTTAGGTGACTATGAGACTGTAGGTCACATGCAGGGAGTCAGATGGAGGCAAAGACAAATGGTGACTATAGGGTGACAAGGGAATAAGGAGCACTTATCATGGGGTATCATGGGGTGCTGGAACTGTGGTGAGGGAGTGCAAGCAAGTGAGCTGCAGGGCCAGAGTGAAGGAAAAAGCATAGTGGGGCCCAAATATAGCATCAAGTATGTTGTAGTCATAATAGGTGGAGTATGAGGTCAACTTCATTGTTGATTCCTGTCCTCAGGGCCACAGCATCCAATACCTTGTGCACTGAAAGGGTTATCCTGCCAGTGACCACACATGGAAACCCTCTTCCAATCTCACTCACTGCCCTGACATCAGCAAATCACTGACTTATACTATAAATATAGTACAGGTCTGTACAGGTTCACTACAGCAAAATGCTATTTGTACAGGCCTATACAGACCTGTACACTGACTGTACAATAGGGGACCTCAAAGAAATGGGTTTAAAATACCTCAAACAATGCAAAATTAGTCAGAGAGTATACATTTAGTATTATTGTATTTTGTTAAGGTTCCCTATTATACAGTGAATGTACAGGCTTGTACAGGCCTGTACAGATGGTATTTTGCTATAGTGGACCTGTATAGACCTGTACTATACTTACAGTATAAGTTAGTGATTTGCTAATGGAGGCCCTTTATGACTTCCACACTGCTCATCCCTCTGCTCCCTGCTCTATCACCTGTGCCACCTTCACCACTCTCTTCTCCTGCTTTCCTACTCTCAGCTCATTCAGAGCTTGAGCCTTAGCAGGGGGATAATGTTATGACTCCATTCACTCCCTGTCTCTTTTTGCCATCACCCCTATGTGGCCCACTTGCTCCCCTATCTGGTCCATTGTTTAAACATTCTTTTCCCTTTGTCACCAAGCCCTGACTAACAGCATTCACACATCACATAATGGCTGCATCAAGCTGTGTTTACCTTAGTCAGTGGTCTAGCCCCATGCACAGCCCAATGATACCATCATCACCACATATCACCTCATCATAATGCCATCTTGCATCATCAGCACCTAGGCTGCACAAGGCAGTGCAGTGACACCCCATGACTCATCCCTGGCCAGTGGTGTAAGTACCACATTCACACATCTATCCTGAAGTCCACCATATGTAGTAATAGCATACAAATATGTACAAACCCCTGTAACCATATATAAGGCTGGCAATTCAGCCCCAGGATCCTCATTCAAGTTATCTTGGGTTTTCTCTTTAGTCCTCAGACAATGTCTGGGCCCCCACTAGCTCTTGTCACCACTGTTTCTGTTTGCTGCCTTGCTGCTCACTACCCTTGACCTAAGGGTTGTTTCAGGGACTGTAGGGAGCTGAAACAACTCAAGCCTGAGCTGTCAGGCCTAGGGCTAGTAGTGGTGGATGCTGGCTGCAAAGAAGAGAGTTGCAACATGTCATCAAGGGAAGCCTTGCTGTTGTGGGTCTTACTGGTTGAATGTAAGAGAGCAGGGAAGGCACTGGGCATTTATACAGCAGCCCATTGATAGCCTCCAAGACCCTAGTAGTATAGCAGCATTGTGGGTAAGGCTTAGTGGTCTATGTGCCACTACTCATCAATGATAGACTGGAGTCTAGGAAGGTAGTGGTGAGGGTTTATATACTGTTACAGGGTTTCTATCTATTTGTACACTATTACTACATATGGTCCATTAAGGGCAGGTTCTGTTACCATATATGGTCTGCAGAGTCTATGGGTCTCTGTGGGTCAAGGATATGTCTTGATCCATGCAAGCAGGGCTATGCTTGGGGCAGTGTGGGCTTGTACAATGCTATGCATGGCTTATGTGGTGTGAGGCATAACCCAGGGTCTAGGGTTGTGAGGGCAAATGACTATTGGTCATGAGTCTGTGTGAGTCATGCTAGCATCTATGTGTGAGTATTGCTATGGGCTGAGAAATGAGGATGATGCATTGGCAAGCAATTGTGGGAATATGGCACAATATGGCATGATGTGGGACTGCAGAGCAGGACCAGGATGTGCCAAGTGCCAAAGGTGGTGTCAGGGCTAAGGGTTGTGACATGGTGACATACCATAGGCATATCCAAGGGATGAGAGCCATTGCTAAAGGTCATGCTGTGATTACATGCATATAGGTGCATATGCTGGATGACTGCAAAGGAGTCCAGGGTCTGTGTCTTGAGCAGCTATATGGCTGTGAGTGCTGGTGTCTATTGTTAGGAGCTGGGCCTAGGTGTAAGGGCCAGGTCTAGTTGTCAAGGCACGAGGGCTGTGCTAAGCGGCTGTGTGAAGAGTCTGGATCATATCACATGCAGGGTCATGTGACTGGTGTGAGACTATGCCACAAGGCATTGCTGATAGATTGTGTATGGTTATGTGACCATAAGACTGTAGGTCATGTGCAAGGAGCCATAGTAGAAACAAAGGTGAGTGGCAACTAAGAGGGGCAATGAGGGGATGAGGAGCACTTGTCATAGGGCATTGTAGGGTTCTGGAACTGTAGTGAGGAAGTGTGAGTGACTGAGCTACAGGCCAGAGTCAAGGAAAAAGCATAGCAGGGCCCGAGTGTAGCATTGAGTACAATGTGATCATAACACTACCCCCCAACTAAAGATCAAATTCCAGATGATCCCAAAGTATGAGATGCTAAAGAGGCCAAGTGAGCAAAGGAAGACAGAAGAAGAGATCAGAGTGAGTGAGGCCCAAGGGCAGAGGGCAGGTCAAGACCAAGGAGGTGGGCATCAAGCCCAAGAGACCAAAGGGAGTGGCAGAACCATACTGCTGAATATCAGGTAAAGGGAACTTGGTGCTGCCATCATGTGGTGTCCCAATGCTGTGGCAACTGCATGGCAACAAAATCCTACAGAAGTTCATGAATTTGAATGTGTAAGTAAAGCCTACCAGGGTGTGCAAGTAGTGACCGATGGGAAGAAATGAGGGAGTTGCATTTGCTAGTTACTAAACCACTGTGCCTGTCTGGGGTGGAAATCACTAGCTGAAGGTGGAGGAATGTGGATTGGGAAAGTGCCATCAAGGTGGCAAAGTGTGCTGTTGGGGCATGGGCAAATACAATGTGCCAGTGCACAGCACTGTAGTGCACTTCAGGAGTGCTTGTTTGAAAGCAGGAAGAGTGCAACATCTGACCAGTAATCATCAGTAGCAGAATTCAGGTACCAGGTATGAGTAGCTGTGGAAGGAAGGCGACTGCAGAGGTGTCTTGCAATGTGTGGGCAAAGCCTAGCCATCTAGTTCACTAGTGGGTCTATCAACACTTGATGGCTTCAACTTGCAGAGGGGTCTTATTGTGGAGTAAGTCTGGCATGCAGATACTGTTCTTCATATGAAGGCCATAAATGCCCATAAGAGAGAGAGGATACCATTACTCTTTTACTAAGAGGGGAAACTTCATTGTGGCTATTGGATGAGCAACTACTTTGAATGTGAGTGTGAGTGGGAATGGGTAGCGACTGTGGTGGCATCTGGAGGCTTTCTCTGATCCTTCTAGTGCATCTAGGTGAGGGGTGATGTGCCTGGGATTGTCTGTCATAATGCTTGATTGGCAAGCAGGGTCATTACTATAATCTATTCAGCATCTACACAGTGTCAGGTGTGGCATTAGTTTCATCACAATTGGGAGATCAGGCAAGATGGGTACAGGAGGTGAGCCAAGGCTCAGGGTGAAACTATTACCACTGTGTCATCTGCTAAGGTTTTCTGTATACCTAGTCTGTAGGCATTTGCATCCATAATCCATTCTGCAAGTGTATCAGTATTCAATAGGCTGGCAGTGCTACTTTCACAATTTTAAGTCAGCTGAATACTTATGTGGTGGCAGTCTTGAGCTGTGTCTATGTCTGTGGAGGAGTTTCATCATGGCAGAGATCTTCTGTGATTCTGCTGTGTCATTCATTCATTGAAACAACCTTGGACACTGGGTACCTTTGGCTGCATAGCGGAAGTAATGGTAGTGAAAGAGTAATGATATCAATCAAGCTTCTAGTAAAGCGGGTGCCTTGTGAGGGAAGACCCAAGAAGAATTGATTGGAGTTCCAACAAGTTACATGCAGATTTATATACTACTAGCTACCTAAGTTGGAACTCCATTTGAATGTCATTAGGGCAGGCCAGGATACTAAGTATGAAAGTGCAAGGGGAAAACTGGCCTGGTCCATGTGAGCAGGGCGATGCTAAGGGACTATTGTGATAGGTGTGAGAACAGATGGCATGTGATGTCACAATAGTGGGGTTTTGGCTATTGGAGGAGAAAGAAAATAAGGGAATCATATAATATGTGGGAGTATCACCATTGGTGTGGGGTCAGGGTGTGTAAGGGTGGCTGCGATGGTGCCATCCACAGTTACTGTGTCATCAGCTGCTTAGGTAAGAGGAGCTTTGCACTACCTTGGTCAGGTGTCCTTATGCTGTAAGCCAGTGCTGCTGTAGTGTGGATAGTAAGGGTGGAGGTTACCGAGTCGTGACTGCCTGGGTTGTGTGAACCTATACTTAAAGAAGGGAGTGTAGGGAAGAAAAGAGTGAGAGTGTAGTGACAGAGGAGCAAAGCATAACATTCATCTTTGTTGAGGTGGTCTGGCCTTATTTGAAGGTGCAGACATGTTAAGATCAACTTTGGACAAGAGGTTGACCTTAGCCTTGAATAGCCTAGGAGGGGCATTGTTCCTATGCCCAAACAAATGTGGAACTTATCTGGTGAAGCTAGCAGATTGTCAAGACAAACTCAAGCAGGTCCTAGGGTCTGGGGTGAAGAGGATATAATCAAGAAAGACTAGCTTGGGTTACAGAGTAGCAAGGGCAGTCCTTAAGTACTGGCTAGCCTGTCTGCTGACTAAGCAGAAGAATGCAATGGAACATCGGAGAAGGTGTAAGAAGAACTGGATAACAATTGGATATGATCAGAGTGCATCCTGAGTCAGATCAAGAGAGTAAGCATGGAAGTGGATAAAGGGGAGACCATAGTTGTGCAAGAAAAGAAGAAAAAGAGTAACGAAAAGGAGTGTGGTAGGTAAGTCATAACAGGATGGTGTTCATGGGTGATTTGAGATCTTCATCTGACAGCATTACTTCCACTAGTTTAAGTCAGTGAGATGTCATGTCAGGGGCAGTCCTGAGCTGCATCTATAGTTGTTGTATATCTAGGCAGTTGCATTCTGCCAGGGTTTTGTTCTATCTGATGCTTGTAGGATCTCATTTCCTATCAAGCTGAGGTAGTTTATCAACATGCCAAGGTCACTCTATATCTGTCAAGGATGGGGTGTGATCCTATTCTGCAGGATCCAGGGTAGTTTAGCATTGTGCCAAGGATGTGTGGGGGTCGTAAGTTAGGCAAGGCACCATTAAGGTGCATCTAGGGCAGTTTAAAGACATACCTGTTACACTCATGGCTATGCTACGTTCCATTCCCTCCTACATTCCCTTTTTTAGGCAGCAGTACTCATGCCACTTTGCTGCAACTCAGCTCTACCCAGGATCTATTCACATGCTGGCTATCGGGTATCCACAGCATTCTGGGCACCAGACCACAGTAGAGTAAAGACCCAATTACCCAGATACTCATGCCACTGCAGCAATCAGCCATCCACAGCCTGGATGGCACCATATCACACCATCCACAGTCTTTAGCTGAAGAGCCAATAGCACGAGTCATGCATATCATATGACTCTGTCTTTATTTTTTTGAGCCAATGGCACAACCCCCATGCTCACGTTATAGCACGCCTTCCGCTCTCACACCTATAGCAGAATAGCTGCAATGTCGCCATCGCTCACCTTTCTTTCCCACTCCAGTAGCATTTAGCCTGCAGCATCGCCCCGCTCACACGGACCAGGCCAGTTTCTGTCTTGCACTTCCTTATTTAATATCTTGGCCTGCCCTCACTTACTTTAGGCTCCGCCCAAATCCAGTTTGTAGTAGTATATAAGACCACCTGTATTATATCGGAGCCCCAATCAATTCTTCTTGGGTTTTCCCTCACAAGGCACCCACTTTACTAGAAGATTGGTCCATTAGTCTGATTCACTTCACTTCGCTTCGCTCCTCATACGCCTCCTAGTGCCTTGCACCCGAGGTTGTTTCAATACCAAGGTTTTATCAAGGATTTTCTTGTGTTTTCATTCTGTGAGTAAATACTGGGGTGATGCCAATCCAAGGCATCCATGAGACAGTTTAGCATCCTGTCAGGGGCATTTCAAGGGTTTTCTTTATCTTACAGTGGGTAGCACATCCAGGTGCTTCAGGAGCAGTTTAATGTCATGCTAGGGACATTTCATTATTCTGCAAATCAAAACTCGTGGGTATATCATCTGGGTCTTTTGTCAGCTATGTTGTTTCACAACTTTGCAGGTGCTGGTAGACCAGGTGATGTCTGTGGAGTGAACTCTCCTTTGTCCTGGGGTCAATACTTCTCTGGGCAGTCTTTTGCATTGTAAGGGTGTCTGAGCCAAGATGGTTTCTTCTCTTCCTTTTGCAATTGTAGGGTCAAACACCTCCAGCTATGTCCTCTGGGGTGAAATCCACACTTTTGGCATTGGTCTGTCATACATGACCCCTATTCTGGCTGTGCCTCTGATTGCTGTCCATATTGTTCCTGTAGGTTTCATATAATGAAGGAGAGGGGTTTCATTACTGTTGGTTGATGGTCTTTGAGGTTCAGCACTTCATATGCATGATCTAAATCCTTATTGGTTGGCAGGGCTTAGTTACTCATGGCAATGAAAAGCTGGGCAACAGTGACTTCAAGAAATTGGACTCACTCTTGTAACTCTGTAATCCATCTGTGAGAGTCCTTCTGGTTTGCCCAAATATCCAAAAACTCTTCTGTGACTTCTTCAACTTTGTCAGCCCATTTGTCTCGATGGGCATTGGTCATTGCTTTCCTGGCAGTCTTAGTCAAATCATATGGGCTGAATCACTTTGCCATGGCATGTCAGTGTTTCTTACATTGTGAGCCAGGCCTCCCTTCCATTGAGAGTGAAGCTTCTTTCTTTTGCCAATCATCATTTGTGGTCTGGGGCCTGCTTTTTTGTTGCTGCTTCATTTCTTTGAAGGGAAGGCTATCCTCATGTGTTCTTCATCAAGGCCTGGGATCTAGTCATTATACTCCTTTCAGTGGAGTTCTTTTTCTCACACACTTACCCCTATGTTTGATGGGCCTAGTGGTTAGTCCAATGTTCATAAGTCAGATACCTTCCTTGCTTCTGGGGTTGCTGTTCAGTCTGTGTGAGTGGACCCTCCAACTATTCCACAAAGGGGTGATCCTATATCATAACACCCAGTCGGTTGGGCTTGGTGTTGTTCTGCATATTCCGGTAGGCCCTCAGTTTGATTGGGGTCCTGTGGTTGTTGTGTTGTCTTTCTTCACTTGCAAGGGACCCCTACTGTCTACAAAGGGCATCCATTAGTCTGGTTGTAATGCTTACCCCTATTGTTGGTGGGTTTAGCTTTGATGCCAATAGTGGTCCTATTTCATACCCAATACCTCATGCAGAGGTTTTTCATATTCATATTGCTTTTTTTGGGGAAGCCCGTAACCTGTTTCATAGTATGGCCAGTTGGTCAGCCCAATGTATGGCTGGCTGGTCAGTTAGCCTAGTTGAGCAGTTGGTTGCTCTGATAAGTCAGTGTTCTTGGTGGCACATCACCCTTTAGTTGGTCAAGGGACTATAGCATGTCATTGAGCATCTGAGACCCAATAAATAAGGTGTCAATCTTTGTCCTGCAAAGTGCTGGTAACTGGCAGTGGAAAGCATCAGTGGTGATCCTGCAGTTCTCCAGCAATAGAATTAGGGGAATCAAGTAGAGTCGATTGATGATGTGCATGAGCACTGGAGAAGAGGGAAGAAAGGTGGCCTGCTACTAAGGGGATCTTGATCCCAGAGACTACCTAAAGGAAAAAGGAATCAAGCCTGCTTCTGCACTTTGGTGGGTGCATTACAGTCCTAGGAATGGGAGGCTGCAGCAATCATCCTTTGGAGAAGAGTCCAGTGTTCTGAAAGAGGAGAGAGGCAGTGCAGTTTGTGCACACATGCAGGTGTGACTGGTGTATTGCTAAACTTCTAATCTGATAAGAAGTAGAGTGCCTTATCGTAAGTGTCACTCCTGGCCAGGCTTTCAGTCATCAAGTCAATGTTCTTCATTGCTCCTTTTCTTAGGGGGAGGGCTAACTCCATGTTGTGTCCAAAGTCTAGAGTCCAAGGCAGTTTCCACCATGCTGAGGGCATACAATATCATATCTGGGTCAGTTGATGTCTACTGCTTATTGTGGATTAGTCTGGTGTTACTGTATCCTTCCTTGATGAATGTTCCAATCAATGGGTAGATCAAGTGGGGCGTCATGTCAGTTAGTGTTGAGTAGTCATATGCTGCTAGCGAGAGTAGACTCTCTGGTATACTGTACTGTTGGATTCCTAAGGGTGCCCCATGGAGTGTTGTGTAGGTGATCCAGGATTAGTCCTGCAATCCGAGGCAGTTTCTGCCATGCCGAGGGCACATGTTCATTGAGCTGTGTGAATAGGTTCTGATTATAATGCTCCTGGCTGAGAGCCTCAAAGCCTTGTGTCAGCTGTCAGTGTTGAAGATGCCATATACTGATGGCATGGGGTGCAATGGTCGAAGGTGATCCCAATACTATGCCTTGGGCAGAAGGTGAAACAACCTCAGGCACAAGGGCAAGGAGGCATCGAGTGGAACAAGCAAAATGATGTCCCGGGTGCTAGGCACAAGGGGACTAGTAGCAAAGTGAAGCAAGACGGAAAGGTGGATCAAACTCCTTATAAGCGGGTGCCTTGTGAGGGAAGACCCAAGAAGAATTGATTGGGGCTCCAATAATTTACAGGCAGTCTTATATACTACTACAGATCAGATTCAAGCGGAGCCTAAACTAGCTAAGGGCAGGCATGGTTACTAAAGAAGGAAGTGCGAAGCAGAAACTGGCCTGGTCCGTGCGAGGGAGGCAATGCTGTGGGCTAAACGCTACTGGAGTGGGAAAGAGTGGTGAGCGATGGTGCCATCACGAAGTTAATGCCATTGGAGTGGGAACAGATAGCATACTATGGTGTGCGATGCGCGGGTATCACTATAGGCATGAGACCAGGTGGCGACATATGGCGCCATTGCAACTGTGGATTGCCTAAGTGCTGCGGTGCAGCATCAGTAGCTGGGTAAGCAGGTCTTTACTCTACCGTGATCCGGTGCCTGGATGCTGCGGCTACTGTTCTTACCAGTGTGGGAACAGGACTCTGGCAAGACTGAGTCGTGGCGCTGTGGCGTGGGTCAAAGGGGCTAAAGAAGGAAATGTAGGCAGGGGAAGGAATGTAGCATAGCTGTGAGTGTAACACGACCCCCTCCTTAAGGCCCAGATTCCAGATGGGCAGCAGGGAAGATAGCGCGAATGGCGGAGTGAGAGACAGGACGAGGGGCAGAAGGGTGGGCATGGTGGAAGGCAGCGAGGGCATCAGGGGAGTTAGCGAGGTTAGCACGGGGCTCCCAAGTGCGTTCAGAGATATCATACCCCTTCCAATGGACTAGATACTGAAGGCCATGGCCAGCCAAGCGGGAGTTGACAATATATTCGACCTCGTACTCAGGGATAGTGGGGTCAGCAGCCAGGGATGAGGGATTGGGGGCAGGAGGGTGCTGACCAGGGAGTGGGGCTATGAAGGGCTTGACCCACAAGACATTGAGGACAGGGTGAATGCGGTAGGAGGCAGGGAGGTTGAGGCGGACAGCATTGGGGCCGACGAGGCCGATGATGGGGAACGGCCCGATCCAGTGATCAGTGAGTTTTGGGGGACCCGGAATAGCTAAGTGCTCGGTGGACAACCAAACCTTATCCCCAATTGAGTAGGAGGGGGCCAGAGAATGCTTGCCGGCGGTTGCTCGCTTCATTGTATCTTGCGAGGCACGGAGACGTTCATGGGCTTCTGCCAGGTGGTCAGCATACTGGTTAGCAAGGTTATCGGCTGTGGGTGACTGGGTGACAGTTGGTTCTATTCCAAGGACTGGGGCATAGGTGTGCGTGAGCTGGAAGGGGGATTTACCGGAGGCAGATGAGACTCTGGAGTTAATGGTGAATTGTGCGAGGGGGAGCCAGTCACTCCAGGAGTCAGGGTGATCTGTGCAATAAGTCCAGAGGTATTGTCCTACCTCTCGGTTCATCCGTTCAGTTTGACCATCAGTCTGTGGGTGGTAGGCGGTGGACAGTTGTTGGTCGATTTGAAGTTGGCGGCAGAGGTCTGTCATAAGGCGGGAGGCGAACTGGGGGCCCCAATCCGAGATGATGGATTTCGGGAGGCCATGATGCTTCCAGATGTGGTGTAAGTAGATATCGGCGAGGTCGAGGGAGGTGCAGGTGGAGTCACAAGGGACGAGCTCGACCACTTTGGAGAAGCGGTTGACGACAGTGAGTATGGCAGTGTACGAGTTAGAGAGGGGAAGCCTGGTGATGAAGTCAACCAAAATATCTTGCCAGGGCCCCAAAGGAATGGGCAATGGCTGGAGGGGCCCTGCAGGGGGTTTGTTAGATGGCTTGACTTGGGTGCACCTCAGGCATCTCTTCATGTAGTCGGCGGTGTCAATGGCCAGAGAGGTCCAGTCGTAATGCTGGCGGAGTAACTCTACGGTCTGTGCGACTCCAGGATGGCCGGCTACCGGCGCATCGTGGTGAAGGCAGAGTACCTCGGGTCTGCAGGCTGGGGGTATGTACACTTTTCTGTTCTTCATTCGACATCCGTCTTCGATATGATATCCCTGGCCCTCTAACCTTGTCTGCACTGGGGCCGGAAGCTTGATCATTTTGTATGAGATCTGATCTGTCAGTCGATCTCCGGAGTGGTGCAAGACCATTGCTTCCTCAGTTGCCCGTTCATCGGCCTCATCCTGTTGCGCTTGGTTGCGCATGCAGACCTGTATTTGTTCGGGGGGTATTACCACCACATCGTGGTTGTCCTCTGCATCCCCGACTGCTAAATCCTCTCGGTGCAATAGCGCATCGGCCTTTCCCATGGTTGTGCCGGCCTTGTGGCACCACTTGAAGTTGAAGCAGGATAGGTATTGGGCCCAGCGAGCCTGCCTTCAATTAAGATTTTGACGGGTCATGAACCACTTGAGGTTTTCGTGGTCATTCCATACCTTGAACTGTTGTTCGGCCCCTTCCAAGTAGTGGCGCCAGTCTTCCAGGCCCCTGATCACACTCAGCATTTCCTTATCGGCTATGGGGTAGTTTCGTTCTTCTGGCGTCATTGCATGCGAGGCATAGGCTACGGGGTGCCATCGGTCTTCTTCTTCCACCAATAGGACTCCTCCGGTTGCGTACGAGGAGGCATCGCACTCAAGTCAGTACCTTTTGTTATGATCTGGGTAAGCCAGAACGGGAGCGGTGGTGAACGTTTCCTTAAGGCAGTCGAAGGCTGCCTGGCACTGATCAGTCCAGCAGAAGGGTTCGTCTTTCTTGGTTAGATCATGTAGCGGCCGCGCAATATGGGTGAAATCCTAAATAAAGTGGCAGTAGAAGTTGGCCATACCTAGAAAGGCCCAAACTCCTCTGATGGTGGTGGGGACCAGCCATTCCTTTATGGCAGTAACCTTGCTCGGGTCCATGCTTACTCCATTTACTCCCATGATCATGCTGAGGAACTCCAACTCTTTTACTCCAAAGGTGCACTTTTCTGGTTTGACAAAGAGGTCGTTTTCTTCCAATCTCCTGAGAACCTCCAGGACTATCTTCTCGTGGGCTTTGCGGTCATCCGAAGGGGTGAATATAAGGAGGTCGTCGATGTATACCATGACATTTTCGGCCATGTCGGCGAATATGTCATTCATCATGGTTTGGAAGGTGGCGGGCGAATTGCATAGACTGAAGAACATCACTAGTGGCTTGAACGCCCCGCAATGACAAGTGAAGGCCACCTTCCATTCATCTCCCTCTTTGATTCGGATGTTGTTATACCCCCAGTGGAGATCCATTTTGGTGAAGAGGCGAGTGGTTCGGAGCTTGTCAATGAGCTGGGCAATGAGGGGGAGTGGATAATTATTGCGGACTGTGTGTTTGTTGAGGTACCGGTAATCCTGGACCATGCATTTGCGACCATCCTTCTTTGGCACAAAGAAGACCGGGGAGGTCTGTTCAGACTTGGACAGCCGGATATACCCCTTGGCAAGCTGTTCATCCACGAAGTCATCTACTTCCTTCTGCTCTTGAGGGCTGAAGGGGATGTTCCAGCCTTTCCTGGGCACAAAGGAATCTTTTAACTCGATGGCGTGGTCCCACGGCTTCTGGACTGGCATCCGCTTGGACTCCTTTTGCTCAAAGGTCTTGAGGTAGCGGTGGTACACCGGGGGTACTAACTCCCGAGGAGTTTTTCCTTCTTGCTGTTTTCCGGTGCACCATTGCTCCTTGGTGACCCGGATCTCATGCTCTTCTGCGCGCCGGATGACCCGCGATACTCCAGAGTAGTTGCACAGCTCTGGGCAATCTGGCATATGGACCGTACCAGTCTTCCAATTGATCTGTGGGTTATGTTCTTTTAGCCATGTATACCCCAGGATCAGATCCTTGCTTCCTAAATTGGTTACCTCCACCCGGGTCTTTTCCACATGACCCTGGTATTCCAGCAAGACAGTGGCCGCATGGGTAACAGGCCCTGCTTTGTTCAGGGTCCCATCGGCATTGTAGACATATATGGGCTGTGGAAGTTCTTCAGTAGGGATACGGTTTTGGCGGACATACTCTCGGTGTATGAATGAGGATTGGGCTCTGCTATCGAGCAAAGCGGAGGCCGGTATGAAGTCACCTGTGCGGGTTTTGATCTGCACCTGCATTAGTATCTCTTTTCTCTTCTGCTGCCCTAATATGCAAATCTGTGGTGGGTTAGTCGGGATTTCCTTGCGCACATGAGGGGGAGTATACTTGTTAGAGGAATTAAGCATGGCATTTGGTTCACAGTTGCTGCTGAGCTGCTGGGGAGCGGACTCCTCTAGACCAGGCAATCTAAGGGGAATATACCACTCTCGGTCTTTAGAGATGATAACATGGGTAATAGGGGCACACTTGGTTGGAATCTTACCGGCCTTTGGAACACCCGATGCGTTCCTTAGGCCCTGCCTTTTCCCTTCATCTGGGGTCCTTTGATTGGAAAATCCAAACCCATCTCTGGGTTGTTCCTCTTGTGTATTTCTTTTGCCAACTCGGCAATCCTAATCAGTGCTTCGGAGCCGGTGGGTTCTTCTTCTTCTGCTAGCGGTATCCTCCGCAGCGTTTTTCTTTTGGTGCAATAAGTGCTGTGCCCACCATGAACAAACTTATAGGCTGGGCATTGGTTTATCTTTGGCTTCCAGCAGTCTCGAATCCTGTAGCTGGTTTGTTTGCAGTTAAAGCACTTGGTGCAGGCGTCGCTGCTTGGGAGGGCATATACGTCTTCTTCAGTATTCTCCTGTGCTAACCCTCAGCTGCTAATCCTTGTAGGGGCCTTCCTTTCGTACCCCCTTATGAAGCCGAGTGCTTCCATTGTGCATCCGGTCTTCCTAATGTGGTCCAAATAGAGCGCCGGTTTGTCCTGGTGCTTCCCTTCTTTGAAGATCTGCAATATGATGTGGTGGGCCGTATTCTGTTCCAGGAGGCAGATTGCGTGCATGTCGTTGATTTGTGCTTGCTGGTATAGGGCTTCCCAGCGGACTAAGAAGTCGTCTGTCCGCATGTTCTGCTGCTTGAACTCCTCCAGCTGGCGGCATGCCCAGTCTTTCTGGTTGGCGGTGTGGAAGAGGCCTTTGATCTTGGCCTCGCAATCTGCCCATTTATATGCGTTGCCCCAGGATAAGTGAGTTTGCACAAAGGGGCCGGCTTTGGGTCCGCGAAGCCGGGACAGTACTGCTACAACTGCTTCATAGCTGCCGGCGGGGGCGACATGCGCATTGACTTGGAGCCATGCCTTCATCTTGGCCCACCATTCTTCAAACTTGGTGATTGTTCCATCGTATTCGCCTGGGTCCGCAAACAACTCAACTTTCTTCAAGGTACCTGGAGGGCCTGCTGTGGTGATTTGACCCTGTAGAGTGGCTACTGTTGCCTGTCCGGTGGTCACCAGCTGCTCAAGGCGGATAATCTTGTTGTTGGACATGTGGAGCGATTGAGCAAGCTGAACGTTCTGCATGGTGACAGTGGTGAACTCAGCCACAATGGCAGCGAGTTTGTCCAGTAAAGGAATAGTGGGATCTGTGATGGTATCGAGGAGTACCTGCGACATACTGGAAATGGACTTCTTTCTTGATTACTGGCACCTTGTGTTTCTTATACCAGCTGCGGCTGGGCCTTTCAAATGGTAGGGGAGCTAGAGGTCTTGCACAGACTACGGTCTTCTGATCTCGATAGTCTCCTGGACGCAGCCTATTGAGGATCCTGATTACTCTTCCTTCAGGATGCGTTCGGTGTTCTCTCGGCTTGCTGAGTATTCCCCCTATAGCTGGAGCTGGGAACGATTCTTCAATTTAATCTGTAGACAAAAACTTCTACCAGTCATCCTGGGGTGCTGACTCTGCCCAGTTGGTAGGTATAGTCTCATAGCGGAGGTTGCAACCTTGTATGCTGGTGGGTGTGGAGATGATAAGGAAGTATTCACCTGTGGGTAACTGCAAGGAAATCAAAAGGGTATTGTGATCAAACTGAACGCGGGTGAGAAGACAATAAATGCAGAATACAAGTAACAAGAAAGAAATAAAACAAGAAGCTAAAAGGGAGTACCAGAAGAAAAGTGGGAACATCCTTGAAGAAGAAAGCTAACACTAGAAAAGGGGGAAGGCACAAAGAAGTAAGTACAAAAAGGAAAGCTAAAGGAATTTGCTGGGCCGCTTCAGAAGGTTTCTTGGGCGGAGACGGCCCGGCTTGTTGAGACTGCGCACCAGTACTGTACTGGATGTCCTGGACGGTTTCGCGTGCGAGTGGAATGGCGGGAAGCAGAAGGGGTGGCGAAGGCGATCCAGCCTGCAGCAGGCGCGGTAGTCTGGCGAAGGGGGAAGTGGTGCGGCAAGCTCTGCCTCTATGCGAGTGCAGTACTCTTGGTAGTGGTGGGTTTGTTCTTCAGCTTCGGCGATGAGCCGGCTGAAACAACTCGAGCCGGAGCTGTCAAGCCTTAGGGCTAGTGGTGGCGGATGCCGGTGGCAATGGTGAGAGTTGCAACATGTCTTCAAGGGGAGCCTTGCTGTCGCTGGTCTTATGGTCAAGCAAATAAGGGCAGGGAAGGTGATAGGCATATATTCAGCAGCCTAGTCGATAGCCTTCAAGACCTTTGGTGTTACAGCGGCATTGTGGGTGTAGGTCTGGTAGCTGTAGTAGCCACTACCTTATCGGAGGTAGGGTGCCTATGAGCCACCACCCATCAATGATAAGCTGGGGTCTTGAGGGATAGCAGCTAGGGTTTATATACTGTTACAGGGTTTGTACCTATTTGTACACTATTACTACATATGGTCCGTCAAGGGCCAGCTTGGTTACCGTATATGGTCTGCGGAGTCTCTGGGTCTCTGTGGATCAAAGGAGTGTCTTGGTCCGTGCGAGCAGGGCGATGCTTGGGGCAGTGTGTGGCTATGTGTTGCTGTGTGAGGCTGTACGGCGTAGGGCGTAGGCTGTGGTGCGGTCGAACGGCTATTGGTTGTGAGTCCGTATGAGTCATGCCGGTGTCTATGCGCGAGTATCGCTATAGGGCCAGTTACGAAGGCGATGTAATGGCAAGCGATTGGTGTGATATGGCGTGATGCGGGACTGCAGAGCGGGACCAGGGATTCAGAGGGCCGAAGGCGGGTTAGGGTTACGGGTTGCGATGTGTCGGCCTTCCGCGGGTGAATCCAGGGGCGAGAGCCGTTGGGTGAGCCCATTCGTGGGGCGAGCCATGTAGCGGTGCGTGTGTGCATATGCGATGTATGCCGGGCGACTGTAGGGGAGTCCAGGGCCTCTAATGTCTTAGGTGGCATTATTCTATGATCGCTGGTGTCTGCCGTTTTAAGGGGGGGGCCGTGCCTGTCTGCGGCGTGGGGGCTGTGCCGAATGGCTGTGCGAGGTTCCGGGTCGTATCGCGTGCAGGGCCATGCGGTCGGTGGCGGAGCTAAGCTGCGAGGCACTTGATAGATCATCTGGTGACCGTGGGACTGGGTTATGTGCCCGGAGCCATGGCAGAGGCGGGAGCGGTTGGTGACTTATAGGGCGACGAGGCAAGGAGGGCTAGATCGTAGGGTGTTCTCAGGGTGCTGGAATGGTCATGAGGGAGTGCGAGCGACTGAGCAAAGGGCCATTGAAAGGGGAAAAGAGTACTGCGGGCCCGTGCGTAGCATCGAGTACGGTGTGATCGTAACACCGGCGAAGAGTGGATGGCGAAGGGATAGGTGGTGTGGGCCAAATGTAATCATTCGGGTCGATGTCAGCAACTGGGGTTGGGGGATAGACAAGTGTGGGCGTATCTGAAGCCCTGGACCTCGCGGCGAAGTCTGCTATAGCTTGGTTGATTTCTTCCCACAGCTCTCTCTGCTCTCTCTCAGCAGCAGCAGCAGTGTTGGCTTCAAAGTGGGAAGCAACGGTGGCAAGAAGGTCGAGGTTGATGGGGCAGACTGGGCGAGGGGCAACTACTAGACAGTGTCTGCCTGTTGTGCTGCCAACAACAACAGCAGGGGCCGACTTGGCATGTGTACTGTTCACTAGTGTCCTTCCACGTCAATAAGGGGGACACAGGCTCTGCTCTGCTTACTGATAGCGAAAAGGTTGGTGATGGGTGGGGTGTTCGGGGCGGCCGGAGAGCGACAGTGGCAAATGGGAGAATCAATTCTTAATGAAACGACCTTGGGCACAAGGGCAAGGAGGCATCGAGTGGAACAAGCAAAATGATGTCCCGGGTGCTAGGCACAAGGGGACTAGTAGCAAAGTGAAGCAAGACGGAAAGGTGGATCAAACTCCTTATAAGCAGGTGCCTTGTGAGGGAAGACCCAAGAAGAATTGATTGGGGCTCCAATAATTTACAGGCAGTCTTATATACTACTACAGATCAGATTCAAGCGGAGCCTAAACTAGCTAAGGGCAGGCATGGTTACTAAAGAAGGAAGTGTGAAGCAGAAACTGGCCTGGTCCGTGCGAGGGAGGCAATGCTGCAGGCTAAACGCTACTGGAGTGGGAAAGAGTGGTGAGCGATGGTGCCATCGTGAGGTTAATGCCATTGGAGTGGGAACAAATAGTGTACTATGGCATGCGATGCATGGATATCACTATAGGCGTGAGACCGGGTGGTGACATATGGCGCTATTGCAACTGCGGATTGCCTAAGTGCTGCGATGCGGCATCAGTAGCCGGGTAAGCGGGTCTTTACTCTACCGTGATCCGGTGCCTGGATGCTGCAGCTACTGTTCTTACCGGTGTGGGAACAGGACTCAGGCAAGACCGAGTCGCGGCACTGTGGCGTGGGTCAAAGGGGCTAAAGAAGGAAATGTAGGCAGGGGAAGGAACGTAGCGTAGCTGTGAGCGTAACAGAAGGCCTCAAGCCTACATCAGCTGTGGTCTGTGATATGGAGTGGGGTGAAGTCAAATGTCATAAAGGTTTGTGGGCACCTTGCGCAATCTGGCACAAGAACTTGCTGGAGCCATCAACCATGGTGGGGTGAGTCTGGTCATAATTGGAGCTGTAGGGTGTCTAGCAATCTAGTGCTGCATTGTGGCACAATCCAGCAATAGAATGTGCACCCATTATTTGTGGTTCTGTTGTTGTTGTAAGCATCGTTGAGCAGATAGGAACTAACCCATCTATCTCTGCTCTTCTGTGAGTAACCCTTGATAACTCTCTATTAGTACTATCATAGCATCTGGTCAAATATGATGTTGGCACTGGGCTTCCAAGGTGACATCAAGAGCTGCAGTAAAAGGAGTGAGTCTATCATAATGAAACAACTCAAGCCTGAGCTGTCAAGCCTAGGGCTAGTAGTGGCAGATGCTGGCTGCAAAGGAGAAAGTTGCAACATGTCATCAAGAGGAGCCTTGCTGTCATGGGTCTTACTGGTCAAACATAAGAGAGCAGGGAAGGCACTGGGCATTTATACAGCAGCCCATTGATAGCCTCCAAAACCCTAGTAGTATAGCAGCATTGTGAGTAAGGCTTAGTGGTCTATGTGCCACTACCCATCAATGATAGACTGGGGTCTAGGAAAGTAGCAGCAGGGATTTGTATACTGTTACAGGGTTTGTATCTATTTGTACACTATTACTACATATGGTCCATTAAGGGCAGGTTCTGTTACCATATATGGTCTGCAGAGTCTATGGGTCTCTGTGGGTCAAGGGTATGTCTTGATCCATGTGAGCAGGGCTATGCTTGGGGCAGTGCAGGCTTGTATGATGCTATGCATGGCTTATGCGGTGTGAGGTGTAACCCAGGGTCTAGGGTTGCAAGGGCGAATGGCTATTGGTCATGAGTCTGTGTGAGTCATACTGGCATCTATGTGTGAGTATCACTATGGGCTAAAAAACAAGGGCAATGCATTGGCAAGCAATTGTGGAAATGTGGCATAATATGGCATGATGTGGGACTGCAAAGTGGGACCAGGATGTGCCAAGTGCCAAAGGTGGTGTCAGGGCTAAGGGTTGTGACATGGTGACATACCATAGGCATATCCGAGGAATAAGAGCTGTTGCTAAGGGTCATGCCATGATTACATGCATATAGGTGTGTATGCTGGGTGACTGCAAAGGAGTCTGGGGTCTGTGTCTTGAGCAGCTATATGGCTGCAAATGCTGGTGTCTATCATTAGGAGCTGGGCCTAGGTGAAACAACTCGAGCCGGAGCTGTCAAGCCTTAGGGCTAGTGGTGGCGGATGCCGGTGGCAATGGCGAGAGTTGCAACATGTCTTCAAGGGGAGCCTTGCTGTTGCTGGTCTTATGGTCAAGCAAATAAGGGCGGGGAAGGTGATAGGCATATATTCAGCAGCCTAGTCGATAGCCTTCAAGACCTTTGGTGGTACAGCAGCATTGTGGGTGTAGGTCTGGTAGCTGTAGTAGCCACTACCTTATCGGAGGTAGGGTACCTATGAGCCACCACCCATCAATGATAAGCTGGGGTCTTGAGGGATAGCAGCTAGGGTTTATATACTGTTACAGGGTTTGTACCTATTTGTACACTATTACTACATATGGTCCGTCAAGGGCCAGCTTGGTTACCATATATGGTCTGCGGAGTCTCTGGGTCTCTGTGGATCAAAGGAGTGTCTTGGTCCGTGCGAGCAGGGCGATGCTTGGGGCAGTGCGTGGCTATGCATTGCTGTGTGAGGCTGTACGGCGTAGGGCGTAGGCTGTGGTGCGGTTGAACGGCTATTGGTTGTGAGTCCGTATGAGTCATGCCGGTGTCTATGCGCGAGTATCGCTATAGGGCCAGTTACGAAGGCGTTGCAATGGCAAGCGATTGGTGTGATATGGCGTGATGCAGGACTGCGGAGCGGGACCAGGGATTCAGAGGGCCAAAGGCGGGTTAGGGTTACGGGTTGCGATGTGTCGGCCTTCCGTGGGTGAATCCGGGGGCGAGAGCTGTTGGGTGAGCCTATTCGTGGGGCGAGCCATGTAGCGGTGTGCATGTGCATATGCGACGTATGCCGGGCGACTGTAGGAGAGTCCGGGGCCTCTAATGCCTTAGGTGGCATCATTCTATGATCGCTGGTGTCTGCTGTTTTAAGGGGGGGGGCCATGCCTGTCTGTGGCGTGGGGGCTGTGCCGAATGGCTGTGCAAGGTTCCGGGTCGTATCGCGTGCAGGGCCATGTGGTCGGTGGTGGAGCTAAGCTGCGAGGCACTTGGTAGATCGTCTGGTGACTGTGGGACTGGGTCACGTGCCCGGAGCCGTGGCAGAGGCAGGAGCGGTTGGCGACTTATAGGGCGACGAGGCAAGGAGGGCTAGATCGTAGGGTGTTCTCAGGGTGCTGGAATGGTCGTGAGGGAGTGTGAGCGACTGAGCAAAGGGCCATTGAAAGGGGAAAAGAGTACTGTGGGCCCGTGCGTAGCATTGAGTACGGTGCGATCGTAACACTAGGTGTAAGGGCCAGGTCTAGTCATCAAGGCATGAGGGCTGTGCCAAGTGGCTGTGCAAAGGGTCTGGATCATATCACATGTGGGGTCATGTGACTGGTGTGAGACTGTGCTGCAAGGCATTGCTGATAGATTGTGTATGGTCATGTGACCATGAGACTGTAGGTCATGTGCAAGGAGCCATAGTAGAAACAAAGGTGAGTGGCAACTAAGAGGGGTAACAAAGGGACGAGGAGCACTTGTTGTAGGGCATTGTAGGGTGCTGGAACTGTAGCAAGGGAGTGCAAGTGACTGAGCTATGGGCCAGAGTCAAGGAAAAAGCATAGCAGGGCCCAAGTGTAGCATTAAGTACAGCATGATCATAACAGGAGCAAGCAAGAGGCTAGTAAAACTAGAGATAAAGCAAGCACTGGTAATCCCAATGTCAACTGAGGACTGAGGGGAAAACTCAAATGAGAAGCTTGAGTGCTGGATTGCAGTGTTATATATATTTACAGGATGTGGTGCTGTTTGTACACTATTACTACATTAGTCCAAACTTCAGGATAGACATGGGAGCAAGGAAATTCTGCTACTGGCCAGGAGTGAATCATGGGGAGTCACAGTACAGCCCTTTGCACTGCCTGGGTGAATGGCATGTGAGTGACACAATATGATATAATCAGGGCATTAGTGGGCTGTGCAAGGGCTAGACTACTGCTGAGGTAATCACCACTTGACACTGCCATCATGTGGCATATGAATGCTGTCAGCACAATCATGTGATGGGGAATGGTTACCAATGGACTAGAGGTGCACAGACTAGTGGAGCAGGTAGACTAGGGGTAAACAAAGCTGGGGTTACAACACTTATCTGTTCATACAGTCATGTCAAGGCCTTATCCAGCAAATCAAATGGGCCATAGATCTTGTAAATGGGTCCTATATGATGCACAGGCAATCCCACAATGTGATAGGCAAAGACGGCAGCACCAGAGATGACAGAGTCCAGCAGACTTAGCCAAGCCTCGACTTGCCATATATGGACACTGCTCGAACGCAGCGCAACCCCAACAAGGACCCACGGGTCACAGGTTGGCGGGTCAGCCAATAGCAACCCGTACCCATCACCCGTCGCGGGTACCGACCGGCTGCCAGGGCTTGACGACTTTTGGGCCGGGCCGGCACATCACTACCTCCAGGTGTTGACCTGGATCTCAGTTGGTCACCAGTCGTGTCAAGGTTGGACGAGTGCCTGTCGTGTTGCCCATGTCCTCAGATTCGCCTGTTGTGTTTCCAGCCAAGGCATATTTTTACTCTCACAAGGACAGCCGCTCGCTATATGTTCGAGGAGCCCCTCTCATGAGGTTGCCTCGCCTGTGTGGCACCCGTACCTCACTCATCACTATACCCAACTACTACCTTCCAACTTCCAACTATCGTCACTCGTTTACTCGTGTTCCATCTCTAGCAGTCGTGGTGCATTCTGGTCTCGATCAGCTTTTCTCAATTCTGACTTGATTTTCAAGCTGACCAACTACCACCACTTTACACCGTTCCTGCCATGTGACTTCTATTCCCTTTTCCTTCTGACTGTCATTCTGACGCGTTACGATGGATGGACAGCAGTCTTGTTTCCATATTCTTGCCTAGTTTGATATCCTCTCATGCTAGCACTCCGACACACGCTCAACGTTATCCTTCCAGGATTGTTGTGTTTGTATCAGGCATAGCATCTCACTCTTGCCCACCGTGTTGGCCGACAGTCTTAACTCTATTTTGCGCCCAGTATTTGTTGCACGTTTTGATTCGGTATGTACTTTAAGGTCGAGGTCAACCAAACTTATAACGTTGACGCCAGGCAGTATCGGTATCGTCTCGGACAGAAAATTCACGATGAAGCTATTGGACGACACGTGGAGCCACGTTCCTTGACGACACTTGCTCATGTTCAAACAGACGACATTACAAACTAGCTCACCTTGACCTGAACTTGGCACTGCTCGGTACCTTATCACCCTTTCTCATCCTCTCCCTGGACGACTCTTGTGGTTTTACGCCCGTCTCAACGTGACCGAAAACCCTAATTACTTCCGTTGACCCCCTTTTCTTCCTGGAGTTCCATAGTGATGTGTGTTCGTCTTCTGAGTTCGGACCTCGGCCTCGTGCATGCGAATTCTACCCGTCGGCTCGCGGCCTCCAGCCTCTGGACTCGAGCCACCAAAAGTTCGATCTCTTCGTCTTCCTCCCAGACAACGGGAATTCGCGATAGCACCTAGCCAACATGGAGGGGACCCTTGCATCTCTCGCTGCCGCCACAGGACTTTTTGGAGCAGCGAGTACTAGTGCCGGCGGGACAAATCCGTATGTGACACGAGCTCATCTTTGGAGTGTAGTCTGTTTGCGCGTGGAGC